>QOCX01000041.1:524355-563567 GCA_005959815.1 Sarcophaga bullata | reverse complement strand
TTCTGACAACACATGTCTGTCAAACCACGTTCCGTCTTTTTGGCAATACATGGCTACCAAGTCGAGAGTTTCTGAATTAAAAGCCACTTCCAAAACGTTCACGCCTTGCTCTGCAATTAATGGCCAAGTACTAAAGCATTTCGTACAATGGCTGTATCAAAAGCAAATCGATTTTGTCCTGCAAGACCGCCTGTAATCTTCTAGGCCGATTTCAGCAATTCATGGTATTTTACGTTACTTACTTAAGGGGTTAAGCATATTTCCTAATCTACAAAAAAATTTCATTTTTTTCACGGTTTTAATCACTTTAAGGCCGTAGAATTAAGCTAAAAAATCTCCTTTTTCCTCAAATGTTACAAAAAGAAGAAGAAAAACATAAAATAGTACAACGTATCCATTTGAGCTCAACTTATAAGCATTTTTCAAACTGATGACCTCAATTTAGCAAAAACTACTTCACCGATTTAGCTGAAATATTGGGACAATCTTCCTAAGATAAGTTAAATAGGTAGTGTGTTGGTGTATTAGACGACAGCCGATGGTTCAAAACCAAGCTTAAACATCTCGAACAAAATTCCGAAATATGAAAAAAATTTTCTGGTAGAAACTCTGGGAGTTAATCAAATAGCCATAAAAAGTTTCTCAGAAATCTGTCGTTCGGACTCAGCTTTAAACTGTATGTTCCGCTGCACATGAATAAAATTAATACAACATGAGTGATGTAGAAGTCTAGGGTATCCACTATTGTTTCAGTGACGATTAAGTTCAAGTGAGTAAGCCATCGCCCATTGCAGCTAGGTTCTTATGATCCAATGCTGAGCTTCATTTCATGCCGTGTCACAGATAGATTTGAGAGCTTTTCACGGCCTTTTTTCAATGTAAAGTTTCTGACGCAAGAAAAAACTTTTTTTTTTTCAACAACTTGAAGCTAAGATTCAAATATCTAGCGCTCGTTTCTCATTATGTAACACACCTGACCTTATAGCTAAAGAAGGATTGAAAATTAACTGTGAAAAAATAGATAAGGTGGTGTTTCCTAAGATTTTCAAATTCCTTTCACAGTGCCTTACTCTTATCTAGCAGGCACATTTCTTTTGTGAGTCAAGCGATGTTTTTAAGTCAAGTTACTTGAATCCCTGATAAACGCACACTAAATAATATTAGGATGGAACGCATACTCTAGTAAGTAGTTTCTTGGCATTATTAGTCAAGCCTGGTGGAGACAAACTCAGTTCAGACAATTGCCATGTTCCTCCTCAGGCAAGTCTCTGGCAAAAATTCTGAGAGCAGAATTAAAGATAATTTCTCAGAAATCAATTGTTGTGAGTTATCTTTAGTATTAAGACACACAAAGAGGGTTGTTTTATTTATCTTTGACCTAAGTTAGGTAGGTATGTAGTAGCTTAACACTTTTCTATCAAATTATCTCAAAGATTAAAAGAATAAATAACGGTAATGAAAATGAATCGAAAAGTTTTAATTCCAAATGTCGCTCTACTCTAATGGTCTCCTCATGATCTATGTATTCTCAATTGTTTACAGGCCTTTTTGGGATTAGAAAGTAAATATTTCGTAGGCATTTAGATTCGTATTGTTTTGCTTTTTGATAAAATTTGAAATTCATTTTAAGCCTCCCACATAAAAACGCAAAATTTTTTTATGGGCCCTTAAGAAAGCCAACAAGTGAGGGCAGATCATTTCAAAAAAAAAATACGCTTCACATAAAAAAAAAAAATCTTAGAAACTATCGTATATCTTTCGATCTTAATGCCCTTCTTTACAGCACCTTTCACACCCCCTTTCCCCACCAAATAACCAACAGATGTGGGTTAATGTACGCATTATCATTTGATTGTGTTTATCTGTCAGTGAGAACGTACGTAATTTTCATTCTATTGATCTTCATTATTATGATTGTGTAGTGATTATTATTTCAAACGCGTCTATATAAACAATCATCATGATGATAATAATTGTGATCATAATGATGACGATGATCATGATCATTGTCTTTCTTCTATGAATATCACAAGACAACAAGTACAACAAAAACAAACCAGAAAATAGAAAAAAAGAAAACAAATTTTATTACATGAAGTAATTTTAAAACGAAATAAATATGACACGATTTGTTACCAGCCACCCCCGGCCCCCCTCCTCCCTTCCATATACCAAGTAAAGGGGAAAAAACATACACAATATTAGTGCGTAGGTTTAATTTCTAAGTAAAAACGAGCACATACACTCACTGAGAGTACTTAAGACCATTAAGTACGCATACTTTTTTTCTGTTTTGTATTCTATTATAACAGCACTTTACATACAATTAAACAAAAACAAAAACAAAAACAAAAACAAAAACAAAATCAAACAAAATTGTCGACTCATTTAAAAGTATTCATGAGATACACAACAAAAAATTTTTTTCCTTTTTCTTTTCTTCCATTTGGCCTGTAAATTGCTTTACAGCACAATTACAATACCGATAACACACACACACACACACACAGAGAGAGATAGAGAGAGTGAGAGAGGGAGGGATAGAAAGAAACGCCAACACCTACAAGCTTTATAAATATCGTTTCACTAACGCTTTAAGCGTCTTTCCTATCAATCGTTTCGTTTTTGCAGAGCGCTTTTATGACTCTGACTGTTTAGACGAAAAAAAAAATTATTTTTATAGGTGCGTGCCTATTTTTTTCTTTTTTTTCTTTTTCTTGTTGTTTACACTCTACACCTTAATATGTGGTAAAGTACTTTATTTTGGTGCTCAAATTTGTAGCACATTCAAAGTATAATTAATTGCTCGTATCCCATTTAGGAGCATATGGCTGCCACAAAGCATTTCTGCCTTGCTTCCGTTTCGTTAATCTTTTTGCTGTTCCAGCTAAGCATGTAATTGTTCTGCTGTGACAGGTCTTAGCGTAATGGGGCTGCTATTCAACGTTGTCTAGAAACAACGCCCTTTCAGTATTTAATGTAATGGTGGGGAACCTTGCTAATCATTGATTTCTACCTTATTTTCCCGTTAGGCGATAGCACTGCTTACTCTTTCTAAGATGTTATCCTTTTCCCTTTTCCAGAGGGTAAGGGAGCTTTTTAAATGGATTGTATTGGAGGATGTGAAGCCACTTAACTTAAAATTCGAAAACCATGATGAACAATTTTTTTTACAACCCTTTAGTCAGGACTAAAATCTAGCTTCTCACACCAGCCATGTTGTGTGTGTTAATTTTATTCATGAGTGATGGGTCTAGGATCGACAGATTTTTTCGAAACTTCATGGAAATTTTATTTTATTCGCGGAATTTTTTGCCAGATGACTGCTGAGTGGAAGTTGTTTGTTTCAATGTTTCGTTTTTTCTTTTCGATTTGTCTAGACTGGGTTTTAAACCACGGATTCGCGTCTAATAAACCCTCTACCTACTAGACTACGACGACAACATTGTAAACATTTGTCTTCTTATGCCTTTTGTTGCCTGGAGCAGCACATAGTCTTATAGGATTTCCGTTTTTTCTAATTTCTCGTTTCCTTTCTTCAGTTCCATTAATCAGGTTTTTCTAGATAAGCAGTACGGTGTAAGTTCTGAAATGACAGAGTTACCATCCAACTGTGGAAATGTATGGGGTTGTTGGATAAGGTGTAGTGGTGAGGATCTTTGCTCATTGAAGCCAACTCTATTCTAAGAGAAAGCGATGCCTGACCCTTCTATGATGTTAGCTGCGGATTTAATTTGTTCTTAGGGGGTCAAGGGGCTTTTTTCAATTCGCAACAACCATGATGATATGCTGTTTGTCGCAAATATCTCCAGCAAGATTCATTGAAGGGTAGAGTGTCTTATAAACATTCTAGATCGCCTGAAAATCATTATTTATATTCCAACGTACTTTGACGCACAGCAACTTACGTTATGTTATATTGTGTTATGTCTTCTTTGCTCTTTAACATTTCTCTCTGTATAGTTTACAGCTATAAAGTAGGGTGTCTTTTAAATGATTTAAATTGCTTGTAAATTTCGGTTCCCTTTTCTTTATTTTTTTTTTTTTTTTTTGATAAATTTCTGTAAAAAGTGCGTAAATATTTTGCGATTTGAAAATAAATAGAAGAGAATAGCTGATGTATGGCGCATTGTATTGTATTTTTTAGGTAGATATTGTATGAACGTGTATGTTATTTGTATTTTGTTTTCAATTGTCATTGTATTTGTATTCGTATTTTATTATTTGCTTATTTAACTTTACAACACACAACTGTTTACCTTTGTTTTTGTTGTTGTTTTTTATCTTTTTTTTTTCTATTACTGTATCTGTAACGGTATTATTGGTTTTTCTACCTTCTATGCTGTCATATCGCTTATGTGCCTATAATTATAAGAAATTTCAAATTGTCTTTATCGTGATTAATTTAAAGTAGAAGACAAAAAACTAGCAGCAATTTGATAATGTTCTTATCAACTGGCACTGGAAAAGAAGTTTTAAATTTATTTTATCACACACATCTACTTCTGTATTTAGATAGGAAATCGGTTTACGTCTGTGCTAAGTTAGGCAAAATTTTAAAAAAGACGAATTGCGGACATAAATTTTTATTGAATTCTGTGGCATTTGAGACAGGATGTGCTAAGGCAGGCCGAAGTCCGTTAATAGAGTTGTTAATGGCCAATTAAATAAGTAAGTAAGTCATATAACAGGAAGCTATGGATTTTCGTGAAATAATTTTGATTGAAAAACAATTTTAATCTACAAAATATTTCCCATTTAAATCAAAAATCTTAAGGCATAATCGGTTAGCTTCATAATTCCATCTCTATAGTTTACAGTTGCCGGAATTTAGTTGTTGGCTTATAACACACGAGCCCATGGTTCAAACACCTGCTTAGACCTCTCGATGAAACGAAATATGAAGTGATTTTTCCTTGGCGACTTCCATGAAAGGTTTCTCCCAATTTGGTCGTTCATGGATAAAATTAACACTTACAACATGGGTGATGTGAGAAGCTAGGTTGTAACCCCGGCTAAAGGGTTGTAATGAAGATAAGAATCACTTAGCAAACTGATCAATATTGTCTCTTGGCTGAGAGGAGCTCGCTGAAGGAATATCTCATTTTGTTCGAGATGTCTGAGCTACGGGTTGAACCACGAGCTTCAAGCCAACAAACTACCAACTAAACTACGGCGACTACTTTGCTATCATACATACATAACAGATCATTACAGCCCTTCAGTTAGAATTACGATGCAGCTTCTCACACCTGTGTGTTGTGTTGTGTTTTGTTTATTTTATACATGAGTGGTGGAACCTATAGTTTAAAGCCTACNNCGAACGACCGATTTTTATGAAACTTTTCATGGCATTTTTATTATCACTCTCAGAACTTTGCCAGAAATCTGCCGACAAGAAAGGAAATATTTTTTCATATTTCGTTTCGATTTCTAACCTGGGGTTTGAACCGTTGCCTCACATCTAATACCAATAGACTACGGTAACTTCGCTAACATAGTCTTGCCATAATGCTGTCCAGAATAAAGTGAAACCTACCTCAATGTCAAACTGATATCCGAGAAAAATATGTGGAAATGAACGCCAATTAATATCACAAGGAAAGTGGGTAAGCATCTACCGTGATGGATAAAGGAACGTATTTTTGATTCATAATTAAAACCGAGAACCTCTTACCACAGCTTGCTATAACGAGACAAGTCAGCTTTCAAACACATGTTCATTCGTCCTAATCAAAGCAATGTTAACCATCTAGCGGAAAAAACTCGAGATTGCTTTTTAGATATACGTACACGTTAGTTAAAGAAGTAAATGCTTATGAGGATTTTAATAAAAAAAAGTTTTTGTTTCTGAAATCCATGACAAAAATGACATCATTTTCAATCAGTATGCGCTCACTAGTGTATGCTTCAAGACTCTATATGACGTCTAAGCCTCTTGCGGCTGCTTGACCCTATTGTAAAAATAATTTTTCCAATTTTGTCCATCCATTCGCTATTTGAACGAAATAAATTTAATTTTTTTTTGTTGTTGTTGTTGTTTCAACGTTAATCAATAGCTTGGAATAGAAAAAGTACAAACGGAAATAGATAGATAGACAGCAAATTAGACAATGTTGTACACACTACGTGATTAAAGAATATAAACAAAGAATTTTTATTAAATATACGGTTAAAGGGGGTTTTAGAAACTAAAGTGTTTGCCTTGTCTTTGAACGTATTGAACGCTTTATGGAATGAAAGTGTATTTCAAGTGAATCAAGCATTTAAATCGAGTCTATTAACCCCTAAGCTTTGGTGTAGGGTATGGAAGAATACAAATTGAATATTTTTTTTCTGGTAGTATTCTACCTGCATTTAGACATTTAGACAACAACTACAACCACAACAACAAACAATACGATAACCTAAGTTGGGTAAATGAAAAGACTTGAAAACGTATCTAGAAAACCCAAAAAAAAAAAAGAAAAAAATGGAAACGAATTCAATTTTTAACTTGACACTTTTGGTTATTGGCAGAGCTCTTTACATAGTTTTTTTTTCTTTTTCAATCTAAACGTTCTAATCTAAACGAATAGCTTAAAGTATCTAATGGCACCCGAGTGTTGGATTCTGTTAAGTCCAAACATTATCATGATGTTGTTCTGTTAAGTCTATCTTTCGGTATGTTTGTTTCTAATTATTTTGTTGTTGTTGTTGTTGTTTTGTTATTGACTCGTTTGGCATTTAACTAAAGTGTCAAAGTACTCAGTTTAACAAACACCACGATATGACATTGGAATTGAAATCAAACACAACACAAACAGCACAACGATTTTTTTTTTTTTTTTTTTTTTTTTTTTTTTTTTTTTTTTTTTTTTTTTTTTTTTTTTTTTNCGTTTACATACAATACCTTACCTTATGTATACTGTTGTATTGTGGTAATATTACAACCAGATCTGGGTAAATCAACAACAACAACAACAACAACAGCAGCAACAGCTATAGTAACATTTACAACAACTTCAGCAACAACATATTTAGCAAGAATTAATCAAGAACATTAACACCATTAGCCAAGAACTTTACCAAAGCCAAAGTTAAAGTGCCTCAAATTAAATTACAAAAAACAAGAAGTATGACAGTTAAGGCACGGTTTCATCGTAGACACTTAACTTACTTGCAGACATGCAATGTTCTTCAAAAAAAAAATTTTCTTGTGTGTTGGCTTATTAAACGAGAACAAGGGATTAACGAAACGGAAACAATGGACAGAACCGCTTTGTGCAAGCCATTTGCTCCCAAGAGGGGTAGTGAAAAAGAAAAACTGCAGCGATGCATATAATTTGTAAGAAGATTAGAACACATACACTCCACATTATGTAACAAATGAGCAAAACAATACAACATTACGTTGATTCAACTTGTAAACTCGTTTAGAGAGATCGATTTTATTCCATTTTTTTCTAGCATAGAACGTGTTCCAGCCTTTGGATCCAGTTTAAATACTTAAAAACCTTTCTTTAAATTGTTCATTTGCCTAGAAATGCAGCGTTGAAACCGTGCCCATAAGAGACCCTGATTTCTTTTGTTAAGCGGCTTCTTAAAGGGAAGCCTTTTTTGTTAAATGGCGGCCATTTAATTATGGCTCGTATCTCCGTATCTGTATCTTGACTTGAATTTTATTGTTTTTGTTTTTTTTTTGTTATTATTTTTATTGTTGCTTTTATTGTATTCTATTCATTATTCGACAACGTTTTGTATGCAGTTCGTTTGCTGTTGTTTGTTGCAAACAAAGTTACACAAAAAACACACCTTTTTTTAAAGAGTGCAACATACAACAACAAAAACAAAATAAAGTGAATAGCACAGAACTTGTGTACAACAACAATAGCCATAATAATGATCGTAATATGCCCGTAACAACAACAACAACAACAACAGCAGCAACCACAACAACAATAATAATACATTTTATTACATTTTGGGCTCGAAACAAAAACAAAAACTAAAACAAAAACAAAAACAAAAAACAATGAAAACAAAAGGAAAAACGATCTGCTTTAATAGAAACATTTACAAGGGGTTCTCACGATTGTTGCGATTCTTTTTTTTTTTTTGCTTTTTTGGATTCCATTGAAGCGATTTTTCTTATTAAGCTATTGAATGTTCTGAATTCGTTTTCTTTTGTTTTTTTTTTTTGTTTTCATTTAATTTTTATGATTTTTTTTATATAAAAAACGTTTCCATTTGTAAGAACGTAGCCGTATATGGTTGGGGTTGTTTAAGGCAGCCAGACAAACAATTACCACAACACTATGTAGAGTGCCCTCTACTTAAAGTGTCTGTTGCTGTTGTAAGGAATTCATTCAGAAATATATACGTACGTAGCATAGCTTTGTTCGACAACAAGTTGGAGACAAGTTTCGGACAAATTTGTCTTTATTTTTATGGCCTGCCAATGGTTTTTGAAATCTTAAATTTTTTCTAAACCAACTTTCTTGAAATTTACACCAAAATTTTATTTGATTTTATTCTTATAAAGGTAATGTTACACTTAAGTCGACAGTTTTCCGCAGAACTATTGCTTAAATCGCCTCTGTTTTAAGTCCTTATGCTCAGGTTCGAACAGAGTGTCTAATTATTCGCTAATTTCATCAGAGCTTGGCGTTACTCACTTACTTCGTTGTTCACTAACAACCCGTTTATCGGATTTCGGCCTAACTTAACACATCCTTCCAGGCACCTCTGCTTTGTGCAAGCCTCCGGCATCTGGTTACACCAATCGATGACAGGGCTTTTTCGATTTGGTCCTTCCAACGTAGAAAAAGTCGTCTTCTACGCCGATTTCCGTTAATCCCCTTTTCAAATACCATTCTAGCGGGGCATTTACTTCCATCTGAACGACAAGGTCCTCCTCTACGGATGCTTCTGGTAATACCCGCTTCAAATACCATTCGTGCGGGGCATTTACTTCCAACCGAACGACATGGACTAGCCAGCTCAACGACAAGATGTTAATGCAACGTCCACGAGCTCATACAGCTCGTTATAGGATCAGATGCGGAAATTATCGCCAGCTCATACTGGGCCAAAGATCTTACGTAAGATTTTTCCTGCGAATATTCTCAAGACTGCTACATCAGTGCTTAATAGTATCCATGCTCGGGCTCCTTAAAGAAACACTGGAAGGATGATCGACTGATAACCAACTGCCTATTGAAACCATTAGAAGAGGAGTTTTCATTGTAACCTTCTGTAGGCTTGAGGCATGATTTATTCTGAGCTCTGCTGCTTACAAGTTTACTGTGGGAACTCAGCCATGAAGCATCTAGAAGGTGTAGAATAACTCAGAAGAAAGGTTTTTATATTCCAAAGCCAGTTAACTTACATCTTCGATGGCCAGACAAAAATGTACCACCTGATTACTAGTCCCAAACGTAAGTCTCCGTAGTCTGGTAGATAAAGCTTTGACTAATTAGACAATAGCTTGTGTCAACAAAACGAAAAAAGAAATATTTTTTCTCCAACTTCCCCTCAACAGTCTTCGACAGACAGTCTGAAAACAAAATAAATTTGCCATGAAATTTTCGAGGTTAAGCTGTAGGTGCCTGACACTCTTGAAGAAAATTAAGACGCACACACAACATGAGTGGTGTGAGAAACTAAATTGTAATCCTCTAACTAAAGCTTTGTAGTGATTAACTAAGTAAGAAGGTGTTATGATATTGACTAACCATCATTAAGAAAATAACCAAAATATTGGTTCAGAATTATTTTGCAAACCCAAATGCGGTCCTGGGTCCTAAACTGCATGAGTTCTTCACGAATATGGATTGATTTTTAAATTTTATATAAAGAAAAAATTTTTCTTTGTTTGCAACCAACTCATCCCACTGTGATTTATGGCGGTCCCTATTCATTCATTCGTTCATTCATTGATTTTAGCAAACGATGGTGCGTCTGTCTGTGATTATTTGTCTCTTTTGGTCCAACATTTATTAGCAATGCTAACTAAGGTTAGTTTTATTATTTGTTGTTGTTGTTGTTGTTGCAATAGAAAAAAAAGCAGACAGTTTTTGTGTCAAGGTTTTGCAAAGTGTTACTGAAAAAGGAGTTATTTTTTCAATTTGTTTTTTTTTTTTCTATTTTTCTTATTGGTTTTTGTTTTTGTTTTTGTTTGTTTTATTAAATAAATTCATTTATTATTTCTTAGATTAATTTTATGATTTTCAAATAAATAAAGGCAGTGAGAGACAATCAAACAGAGAAACAAAGTTTTAAGAACATTTGTTCGACTAGGCATGTTACATAGGCTGGGCTCATCGAATTGAAACAAGAAAAACTGAAACAAAAAATAATTTCTGTCACGTTATTATAAAGAAATAATAGATTATCACACCACAGCAGTTAGTCACAAAAAAAAGAAGTGAAAACGCTCATGTAAACTACAAATTGTAATAGAGACCCTGTTTCAATTTTAATAAGACTTTAATTAATCTGGTAATTAATTGCCATATTTATTATAAAAATTTCGGCAAAAGGTTAATTTTGCTGGAAGATATTGTGCGAACATTTCATCTAGAACCTGTGCATAGATTCCTATTGACTTCTTGTTGACTGAAAGCACACTACAAGTACAAGAGAGAGAGGGTCTCAAACCCATTACATAGATACTGTGGTAATGAGAATAAATCATTAGAATACACTCAGAGAATCTGTGATTCCAGAAGAAAACATCTGAGGTATATATGGGATGCTGGTCGTGAAGCATCCTGAAATTTGTCAGGGCAATAGGCTTGAAGGAGACATTAGATATATCCTGCAAACTATAAAGGGAATAAAATCGATTCTAATTTCATATTACAGCTCTGATGATGGCCTGACTATCTGTGTTTATAGACTACATCATTCGATGACATAAGCTTTCATTTGGTAACAACTTGCAAGTTTCCATAAGAACCTTGCATATTTACTTCGGATCTGAATAGTCTCGTTCCTATTCCCCGATCCATATATCTGTCCTTGATCCAATTGTATGTCAGAAAATGGTTACTTTCTTAAAACAGTTTGAAGCAATTAAATCACGTACCTACTTAATTGATCATAACAATCCTTTTAGTCAGGATTACAACCTATCTTCCCTAAACACCGATGCTGTGTGACTTAATTTAAAAATCGAACATCAGATTTTTTAGAGAAGCTTTTTATTGATATTTTGCCAGAATTTTTTCCAGAAAACTATTAAGAAGAAGTTGCCGAAGAAATATTTCTTCGTATTTTTTTTTTCGTTCGAGATATCTAGGTTAGGCTTTGAACCACGGGCTTATATGCAAAAGCAAATACACTACCCGCTAGCCTACGGCATGCACCAAATTATTTCTTTCACTCTCATTTCATTTGCGCTCGTAAGCATTTCCCAAAATCCTAGAGTTTACTGGTGATGTCTAAGGGACAGTAAACCTCTGCCAATCATTCGATTGATCATGATGATGAAGAAATTCACATTAAACTTGTCACCCATTATACTAACCATAGTCTCCTATGATGCTTGTATCCAACAAAGCTTACAGCATCCTTTATACAACAAGTTATTATTGCCACGGTTTTACCAATACAAGCCGCTAGCTTAGCCATACGCCTTTAAGATCGAATCTAACATCAGATGAATAACAAATTTTTCATTTCTTTTCACAAGATCTTACTGCACTGTAATAAAGATATCAAACCCATACTACTGCCCCCGTTTGGAAAATAGAATATTATGGCATATGAAAATATTCAAAGTAGAGCATTATCACTACACAGCAAGGGCATCCATTTTCAGAACATTGTCTTGATGACGCAAGGTTTTAAAAATTTTATTCTTTTTTACACTAGCTTTAGTCCTTAAAAATTTAATATAAAAACGAGAAAAAAGGCTCTGGAAAAATACAAAACAATTTTGTATGAAATTTAACAAATTTCTTGAGTTTTCTGTTCTATTTTTTATTTTTTTTTTTGCATTTTTAAGAAAAAATTCGATTAAAAACTTCACAATTTCTTTAAATTTTCTGTAATTTATTCAACACCCAAGTAATTACACCGTTACACTCGAACTCACCATTCGCTCTCTTAAAAAAAACGCAATAAAAGAAAGAAAACAAATTAAGAATGCATGTTTGCCTATGCAGTGCAATGCAATATTAAAGAAAATTGCGAGTGTATATGTGTGGCTAAATGAGTGCCATTAGTAATTAATATTCTATGATTATTATTAAAAATAAAAACAACAGCAATAACAACATTATACATCAGTTAGCCAACATGTTTAAGCATGTAACATTGTTGTTTACTTATGCATGCCTGCCTGCATGCATGTATATTTCGAAGAGTTTATTTAAGGGAGGTTTGGTTCTCTCTTTTTTTTTGAATTTCTTTCAAATGCAAAACAAAAAGAGAAAAGCTTTTCCATGTCATTTTACATGCACACGTGATAAGTACTCAAAATGTATGAGCCTTACAAAGAAACAAAAAAAAAAACCCGTAATGAATCGCAATGTGGCCACAGTAACAACATACCAGCACATACACATTCATACTCATGTAGGTAATCATCATCATAACAATGTATTGTTAACGATAGAACGACGTCATCGTTGATGAGAATTGATCGGTAATGTTACTCGTTCAATAGTGTTGCCCTTGTGTACTTTAGATAAAATACTGAAGGTATTTTTTCTTTTTTTCATACTGAAATGCTAGATTTAAGTCATCATTGCTGGAAATGTTATTCTTCCGTCTTTTTTGCTAAATTATACCCTTAGATGCTTAAAAGGGATCAATTATGGTAATTATGGCACGTGGTCGAGTATATTTGGATTACCCTTAAACAATCGTTGTGGCAATCGTTGTCCTGTTTTAATGCCCAGGTGTGGTATAAAGCCCACAAGAGCTACATTACATACTATTATGCAACGCCAGTACTTCACTGGCACTTGCCATCTGTATTTATCGTTGCAGGACTTTGTTTTAACTTCGCCATAACTATTTGGGAGGTTCCTTGGCATTAAATACTTTAGTCAGGATTACGACCTAGCTTCTCACATTACTTATGTTGTGTGCGTTAATAATTTTTTTTATACACGGGTGGCGGGTCTTACCATTTAAAGTCGACTCCGAACGATAGACAGACTTTTGAGAAACTTTTCATGGAAATTTTATTTTACTCTCAGAGTTTTTGCCGGAAATCTGCTGAGAGGAAGTCGCCGAAGAAAACTTTTTCCAAATTGCGATTCGTTGGAAATGTCTGACCTGAGATTTGTATCATGGCTTCACGTTAAAAAGCCAATTTACTTCACTACTAGACTACGGCGACCCCTTTAAATTTACAAAGTTCCACGCTAATTTCATTACAAATTTGACAGCCATTGATAGAGTAACAAAATATGGACTTTGAGTAACTGTAATATGTGCTCTTAAATGCACACTGGCAACACTGGCGCTCTCAAACATTATTTAATTTGTTGTTATGCCAGTACATATGTACGTTATTTGCTAAATGTGTCCTAATTTGTTCTTCTCTTTCTCTCTCTCTCTCTTCGCTCTTTCCCTTTTCATAAGTGCGTTGCTAGCACAACCAAAGATAATAGCAATAATAATAACAATAACAATAACAATAACAATACCAACAATTCTGTGCAAGTTATACAATGTAAAGCTTTTATATTTTCCTTATTTTGTTGTTTTTATTGTTTTTGTTATTGTTAAGGTATTTTTACTTTCATTTCACCTTTATGTGGTTGTTGTCTGTTTGTTGCTCTTTTTCTTTAATATTTCGCTGAACATACATAAGAAAAAATAAACTCTTAAAACTCTCTTTACTTGGGTGATATTTATTTATGAGCGCGCGTATGTGTGTGTGTGTGTGTGCAAAATATTTGATCTCTTTTTGTACTTTTTTATACTCTCACGTTGCTTGTATTCTTTTCAATGTTCTCTGGCAATGCCTGTTTTCGATTTTTTATGTGTGTTTGTGTTTGTATTTGTATTTTGCACATTCTGTTTTCTATGCTGTAATATTTAGGTGTGTGCGTGTGTGTGTAGTGTGTGTATGATATTTATTAAATAATTTTTGCTGCAGTTATTGTAGCAGCTGCTGCTGAAGTTTGCGTCTCAGCCTTTACTTACTTGTTGCTGTTTTGTTTACTTTTTTTTTGCGCTGTATTGTGTTTTGTTTGTGTGCTTTTTTTTGTCGTTTTGTTGCTGTTGTTGATTTGAGTGGAAATCATTATTAGTCGGTCGTTAGTAAATAATTTGTTGTTTTTGCATTGTTCTTTAGATTGTAGTTTGTTGTAGCCGTTAGCGCTTCTATCAAATGCTGTCAACGTTAACGTCGTAAACGAAAAGCACATTATTTGGCCGCCTGAAGATTGCGTTTCATTCTCAGTTCTTTTCTAATCGGCATGCGGTGTAATTCTTTCTATTGAGTAATCGGCGCGTTTTTTGTTTGTTTTTTTCCTTCTACTTGTTGTTGTTCTGTTCTGTTTTTATTATTATTTTTTTTGTTTCTGTTTTTATTACGCTTTTTCTGCGCCTCGTCGCTTTAGCGTGCAAAAAAAAACGTGTGTTTGTGTGTGTGTGCATTAGCGTAAGTGTGTGTGTGCGTAAATAAGCAAAAGAAAATATTTTTCTGTTGTTTTCTTGATCATCATCAGTTTTTTTTTTTGTCGTTAATGTTGTTGCGTTTTTTATAATCTAAAAAAAAAAAATTTTTTTTTTGCAAAAAAAATTAAAAAAAAATATTTGCAAAAACTAAATATAATAACAATAAGGAAAGAAAGTAAAATTAAACATCTTGTATGTGTGTGTGTGTGCGATATTCCATAAAGTGTTTTAAATTTAGCAACACAGGCGTACACCCAAAATAAATAAAAAAGCAATGTTTCCATCGAACATTTTAAGAATTTCTGTTTCTGAGTGTGTGCGTGTGTGTGTGTGTGTAAGTAAGTATATGTTGCTAGTCTCACGTAATACAGCCGCCATACAAATGAACCAAGTACAACCACAAGTATTTTCTGCTGTGTTACGGTATTTGATTTTTCAATTTCATCATTGTAATTCAAACATCTTCTAAACAAGAGCAAACATATGTAAGTTGTAAGCGGCAGAGTGAGAGAGATAGCGAGAGCATGTAGGAGTTACAGTTATAAGAGTTTAAGTGTTACAGCAGAATCATAAGAGTAAAGAAATTAAAATTTCCTTTGAGAAACCAAAAAGCATGTGGTTTTCTTATTTGCCTATAAATGCTATTACATTTGCAGAAAGAGCGAGAGCGAGAGCGAGAGAGAGAGTGAGATTGTAAGGCTCATCAAAAACAAGTTTATTTTAAACGAAAAAAAAAAACCGAAAATTTTCGTGTAAAAAAACAAACTCACTTAATATGTCTCATCCTTTGACAGACAATGCTTAACGAAAAGCTGAATCAAAAAACACTTGGAGAGAGAGTTTAAGGGTAGCAATATCATGAAATAGATTGCATGTGATGGGTTGCTGCTGTAAAAGAGAGATAAAGGAAGAGCTTTTAAAACAACATTTCTCACTATAGCTCTCTCTCGCTCTCTCTTTGTGAGTAAAATAAATAAATGGCCTGAGAATGAGTACAAAAAAACCACTTCGAAAAGGGAATCAAATTCTTCTCTTTCCATGAATATTTGGCAACAAACAAGGAACACGTGGTTTGATTTGTAACATCTCGTCATACTCCGCACCATCACTGTTGTATAAATTCTTTGCAGGGCTGTACAACTTATACTATATGCGGCCTGAAAGTCAATTCAATGGAATTTGTTTTGAGGTTAGAATAGAACAATTTGGAAAGAGGGTTTAAAGCGAAGCCAATCAAATTGCAATCACAGCAACTTTATTGTACTTGGGGCTTATCATAGTCATTTTATTGCCCTGAAATAGCCGTAGTATAGAAGATACGTGAGCCCATATTTCAAATTCCTGACTTAGACACCTCGAACGAAATAAAATTGTCGTGAAAAATTTCTGAAAAAAAATCTGTCATTCGTAGACGATCCCACTGCTCATGCTCTACATGGGTGGTGTGAGAAGTTAGGTTGTAATCCTGACTAAAGGGTTATAATGACCAATTAAGCAAAAAGTAAGCAATAGACGTCCCATTAAGCAGAGTCTTGGCCTATTACAAGAGAGCCCACGGTTCAAACTCCAGCCAAGACATCTCCAACGAAACGAAGTACATAATATTTCTCAGCCGTTCTTTTAGCATTGCAACGAACCAGAAAAAAGAGTGATGACTACCACAATATATTTTAATTTTAATCTGACAGTCTGTTACTATCCAGTATGATGTAATGCAATCGTGCTAATTGTGCACAAGATTTTGTTGTTTCGAATTCCTCAATTTGAAAGAAAAAAAAATTAAAAACAAAATTTCTACAAAAAAAAGTTCTAATTTCGCAAGTACTTCTCGTAAAATTATTTTCAAATTTAAAAATTCATCAGAAAAAAAAAATGAACAAAAACAACAAAAAGAACAACAATTATTATTATTATTAGAACAGCCAGCTATGGTGACAAAAATTGGCAATCAAATGTAAAAAATTTTTATAAAATTTATTTTTTTTTTTAGATACTGAATAGCACAGTTAATTTACAATATTTTTTGCAACAACAACAACAACAACAACAAAAGGGCATGATTATGTGATCAAAAATTATTTGCAGAACAACTGCTGTTGGCTGACTTATGGCGTTCATAAGGGGACAACATTTTTTTTTTTTAAATTTTTTTTTTTCATTTTTTTTTTTTTTTTATTATTTATGCCAGTCAGTTGCTTATTTTTACCTTTTTGTAGTTCTTGTTGCTATTGTTGTTCAATTTTACACTCTATAGCCGCATAGATGTTTATAATTAGTTTTTAAAGAGCTTTGCAACTGTCTTTTGGCTCAAGCTATAATGAGCAGCATTGGCGCTCAGTTTGTAAATCCTTTTATCAAAACTTAATTACAAAATGGCCGTTAATGAATTGATGCGTTCATAATACCAGGCAACAATTTTTTAAATTATTGTGTGGCAAAAGGATGAAATAGGCGGTCATGTAGTTTAGGGCAAAAACAATAGCAAAATAGCAATAGCAATAGCAATAGCAATAGCAAAAAATAGCAACAAAAAAAATTTTTTTTTTATTTATTTTTTTATTTTATTTGCGATCTATTTTCAAGAGAAACATTAAGCAAATTTGTTAAATTAAGAGAAACTATAAATAACTTAGGTTTTTCGGTTCCAGAGAACCAAAAAAAAAAAAAAATTCAATTTAAATTTGTAACAAATTAACTCATATAGGAATAACTAACACAATAACTACAATTTATATTTTATTTTCTGAAAGGAAGGTCAAGCACATGATATCTTTTTAGTCTTTTGATTTTATCGCTATCATTCAAGAGGTTAATAGCTAAAATATTTGTGTGATTGCTTAGTTTATGTAAATATTTTTCGCTGAATTTATTTATTTCATCCTTAATTGTAGGTATACCAAGATCATGATGTATATTTTCATTGGTTATAAACCAGGGAGCATTTGTAATTAATCTTAAAGTTTTTGATTGGTATTTTTGCAAAATTTCAATATTTGAGTTACTAGCTGTACCCCAAAGTTGTATGCCATAAGTCCAAACTGGTTTAATTATAATTTTATATAATAGAACTTTATTTTCCAAAGATAGCGAAGATTTTGACCCTAAAAGCCAATATAATTTTTTTTTGTCTTATTGTCTAATTGTTTTCGTTTCATTTTGATATGCTCTTTCCATGTTAATCTTCTATCTAGATAAAGTCCTAGATATTTTACATTTATTGAATGTGGAATATTTATTCCATTTAGAGATACAGGGGAACAATTGTTTCTTCTCAATGTAAAGGTTATATGAACTGATTTATTTATGTTTACTTTTATATTCCATTTATTTAGCCATTCTTGTATCAAGTTTAGTCCAATTTGTAATATGTTAGAAGCTTCAGAGGGAGAATCATTGGAAGCCATTATGGCAGTATCATCTGCGTATGTTGCAATGATGAGATTCTTTAATGTAGGCATATCCGATGTATAAAGAGTATATAGTATCGGCCCTAAGACACTTCCCTGTGGCACACCAGACTGAATTAAGCCGAATGTTGATTTTTGATTATTTATTTTAACATAAAATTTTCTTTCGTGTAAATACGATTATAAAAGAATGTAAAAAGGAGCGGGGGAAGTATTTTTTTTAATTTATACAGTAGCCCTGAATGCCAAACTCTATCGAAGGCTTGCTGTATATCTATAAATACGGCAGAGCAGTAATGTTTACTTTCGAAAGCAGTAGAAATGTGTTGAATGATTCGATGACACTGTTCGGTAGTACCGTGTTTATTCCTAAAACCAAATTGATGTTCTGCTATTACGTTTTGCATTTTCAATATAGGCAAAATTCTTTTTAGGAATATTTTTTCAAACAGTTTTGAAATAATTGGCAGTAAACTTATTGGTCTATAAGAACTAATCAAATGTTCCTGTTTATTTGGTTTTGGTATCATAATAATTTCAGCATACTTCCATTGAGACGGAAAGTAATTTAATCTTAAAATAGAATTAAACAATGTGGTTAGGTTAGAAAGATTTTAACTTTTTTTAAGCAAAGATTTAATCATTTTTGAATAAATGCTATCATAACCAGAACATTTTTTATTATCAAGTTCCAAAATCATTTTCAGAACTTCGGACAATGTAACGTCTTTTATTGGAAAACTCATGTGGCAGGCAACATCAAGTAAAGTTTCTATTTCAGTCTTTTGTTCCTGTTGATTTAGATTAAATGGAGGATGGAAAACATCTTCTAAGTGATTTTTAAATGCATTAGCTTTCGTTTGGTCCGATTTACACCAAGTTCCCGTAGAGTCTTTAATAGGAATATTTTTTGTTTTATTGGATGTTTAAGATATTTTGTTGCTTTCCACAGATTATATTCATTATTTCGATTTGGATTAAGATTGTTCAAAAAATTTTTTAACATTATCATTTTTAAATTCCTTTAAACGCCTTTTTAAATAATTTGATGCATTATTTAAATTATTTTTATTTAAAGGATTTCTATTCCTTTCGTATATTCTTCATACGTATCGTTTATTCATTATGAGATTTCTAATTTCTCCAGATATTCTTACAATATTTCCATTTTGAGTCGGAGATATTGGTGTCGATACAAAAGCCGCTTGATGTAGGAGATTAATAAAAGATTCAACAGCATCCTCCAACTGATATCCATTTTCAATTGGCATATTTAAATGAATATTGTTTTCAATATAATTAGCAAATTGAAAAATATTAGTTTTACTTGTAAATAGATTTTGTTTTGATGTCTCAAGTTCAATATTAAATTATTAAAATAAGCGATAATTGGTGTATGATCCGAACTTAAATCATTACTATCAACAATATCCAAAAAAGCGATCTAGAAATACCATTAAAAATAACAAAATCTAAAAGATCTGGTATTTTAGAAGGATCACTTGGCCAATATGTGGGTTTAACTGTTGAAAGTATTGAATAGTGATTCTTAGCTCCTTTCCTTTTGGATTAGCTAAACGAGAACCCCACCATGGATGTTTCGCATTAAAATCACCACCAACAAAGAATTTTGAACCGATACTACTAAAGAAATCATCATATTGCTGACATTTAACACTGTTTCAAGGTGGAAAATATATTGAAAAAATATTAACATCATAATTATTGTATTTGACTTTAATTCCAGCTGCTTGTAGATAAGCTTCTTCAAAGGGTTTCAAAATTTCATAATTTATATTTGATTTTATTAAAATGGCAGCTCCACCACGAGCCCTGTTAGCCGGATGAAAAGCATTTATGGTATCGTAACGCCATCTATTTTAAAATAATTCTTGTTCGTAAAATGGGTTTTAAGAAAAACTTCAGTTTCGTTTTTATGATTAGAAAGCCCATTGGCATTCCATATTCCTATTCTAAAATTTTTTTGCATAGTTTGGTCATAATAATTGACATCATGTTCATGAGATTTTCCATCATGTTTTCCAATTTCTCCAAACGTGTTATGTAGTTCGCATCAGGGCATTTAAGAGCTTCAGAATAGGATGGATTGGAGGATGGATGGATACCGTTTGTTATATTGATTGTTCATATTACTGTTTAGTTCTGGAAATTTGAATTCTGATGAATTTATATTGAATTTGAAATTGGCTCTCTGAGATGGAATAAAACGCGTTTGTCTTTGGGATCTTTTTGAAATAAGATCTTGATATACTTTACAGCCTTTATAATTGGCTGTATGAGTATTTAAACAATGAACACAACGAGGTGGCGATTCAATAGGTTTAGTACATTCAAACGTGGGATGGTCCATACCACATTTAACACACCGATATGGTCTTTTACAATATGATTTTGTATGTCCAAATTGTTGGCATCGATGACATTGTACTAAATCGTTATTTCTTAAAGGAGATTCAATTTTAACCAAGGCATTGTTGATATATTTAATATCATATACACTTTTGTTATTTGGTTTAGGATCTAAATCAACGAAAAACATCGATAAAGGTTCTTTAGTTAGACGGCTTTTAACATTTGTTATGGATCTGACTTGATGGCCTAGTAATAAGAGTTCAGCCTTTATGTCTTCGATTGGTGTTGTATGATAAAGACCCTTAATTGCAATTCTATACGCTTTTTCTTGCTTTAATTGATAAGTATGGAAACTTATTTTTGACTCTTCCAAATACTTAACTATTTTCCGATAAGAATCTATAGATTTAATCATTAAACGTACCTGACCTTCCTTTAAAGATTTATAATTAAATTCATTAGATGTTATTAAAGAATTAATTTTTTTTAACATAATACTCTAATATTTTGTATATTTGGTATATAAATTGATGGAGGTTTTGGATTTGATTCATTAGTTTCGCATTTATCGTCATCAATGCTAAGAGCTGCATATTTGTTGTTGCAGGCTAATGTGGTGCTTGTTGGTTCACAGAATAAATATCTTCTTTTTTGTTCATGTACTTTAGGAGATTCAAGCTGCTTGCGTTTTGTTGTTACACTTTGCCAAATTGAATCAATATCATCGTCACTGCTGTCTTCACTAAGGTTTATTTCTCCAGTATACATACTGGTAGTGTAGAATTTGCTTTTTTTTTCTTTATTTTTTTTATTATTTATTTTGAATATTTGGTTTTGGATTTTTAAAGTCTGATTGCAATCGCGGTCACTTAAAGACTCGCGATGGAAAAGTTAATTTCTTAATTGATTATTTCACTTTTATTCGATTTAAAAGCTAAAGAACAAAAAAAAAAAAGATAAGAAATGCAACAAAATATTGAATTAAAAATTTGGGAAGTACCCTTATGAACAGTGGCGTTCATAAAAATAGCAAAAGCAAATTGGCGATAAAAAACTTAACCATTTCTGGATCGTGGGTACTACCATTCCATATGAAATTCGAAAGCTTTCAATACATCAAGAAAAATTCACTGTTTGTTGTGAATTTAGATCTGGCGGTCCATATTTCTTTTAGAATCACATTGTCAAGGCCTTTACTGTCAACGACGAGCACTATAAGTAGATAGCTTATTGGATAATCCGGATTAATATGCCATATGGTTTCAATAGGACGGACGGCTTTATGAACCACATAGCTCATGTCAAATGGGATATTCTGCACAAGCGACTTATTGGGCACAGTCATGTCACATGCAGATGATGTGAATTAATTATCGAGATCGTGCGATTTCAATCAATCTCAGACTTTTTCATGTGAAGTTTTCTGCAGTCGCAAGTGCATTGTTGCCGCCACAAGCAACAGTATGTTCTTAAAGCCGACATAGCACATGTCATGGGAAAAATTCAGCCTGATTTAAGCATTAGAATCATGGAAAATTGGACATTTCAGATGCGCTAATTACATAGAAGCCATGGCAGACATTGGAACGATGTTATATTCCACATATTCCATAATGGCATCAATAGGCCTTTCAAACGAAAAAAAAACCAATGATATCTCACCCATACTTGGTTTTATTTGAATTTAAAGATAGGAAGCACTTAATTAAAGACCCTTAATGCATTGCAGGCTGCTGAAAAATTTGTGAAATATACAGAGAAGTTGCTGTAGGTGAGGATGCACCAACACAATGATTTTCTCGCCCTGCATTATGATAAATTTGTTATTAAAATTGCATGGCAACTCTCTGGTCGATTAAACGCCAAAAAAAAAACGAAAAATATAAAAAAAAATTTAAATTGTTGGCTTTTGCTTTTCAAAAAAAAAAAAAAAAAAAACAAAAAAGTCGCTGCTTTTATTTTGTTTAACACTGTTTACCCAACAAATTTAGCAGCCCTATACGGTTTAATATACATACGTTTGCACATCATGCATACATACACTCTCACCCATTCAATCATCATCTTTTTTTGTGTTTTTTTGCTTTTGGTTTCCAAGAGTATTTCTTTCTTCGATCCGATCATCATCATCAGCAAAAATTGTCTCTCTTTCTAATACTGTTCCCATATTGTTATTATTATTGTTGTTGTTGTCGTTTTGTATTTAAAACAAATTTTTTGCATGTAAACCACTACAAGTGTAAGAAACGAAAAAAACGAACACA
Organism: Sarcophaga bullata; assembly: GCA_005959815.1. Lineage (NCBI taxonomy): Eukaryota > Metazoa > Arthropoda > Insecta > Diptera > Sarcophagidae > Sarcophaga > Sarcophaga bullata. The sequence continues at coordinate 540,898 of QOCX01000041.1, read as the reverse complement.
CAAAAATAAAACAACATATGAAACTAATTTCAACGAAGGAAACAACGAATGCGGCATTTTAACGAAGACATACCAACTAACACCACCACCACCACCAACACCAACACCAGCATTACCAATTATTACGACTGCTACATAATGAAACGATTAGAAGTAGCAAGCGAACAACAACAAAAATTGCCAAATTATACGATGGCAACAACAGCACAGCCAGCGCTGAACAATAAATTTAAAAAACAACAACGGCAACGGCAACGTATAGGGAAAACAAAAACAAACAAACACACTCATAAAAAAAAAATAATAAATATGCGCTTATGGGTCGTAAAGCTGACCTTCAAACATCTACACATTTGCCAAAAAAAAAAAAACTAAATAACAACAACAATAAGAATAATGATAACCAAAAAAAAACAGCACACATACTCACACATACATGCACTGTGTTAGAAAACAAAGCTTTTTTTTACGTAGTGTGTGAGAGACGAATACCATTTGCAAAAAATAAAAATAAAAAATTATTTTTATAATCTCTTGTGTATGTTTTTTTTTATATATGCTCTCGCTCTTGCTCTCTCTCTCTCTCTCTCTCTCTCTCTCTCTCTCTCACTTATTCTTTTTTGCATTGTTGGTGTGAAATTGTTATTGCTTGGCTTGTTTGCTTAGGTTTTTAGGTATTTTGGGTGTAATTCGGTTGGTTTTTTTGTTTCCTTTTTTGCAAAAATCCATTAAAAAAAAACACAAGAAAAAAAAACAAATTACAAATAATTGTTGTTTTTGTTTATATTTTTGAAATGTTTTTGATGGAATTGATAAAACTGTACCCGGAATTTAAACATTAATTAACAAATTTCAATTTCTGACGAGTAATTGTTACTTAAGAGAGTTGAACTAAGAGAATATGCAGCATCTTAATCCGAATAACAGTGGTAGTTGTCTGTTTCAAATATCCTTTGAATATATCACGTCTTTCCCTATCATTTTTCGAAAATTAAGGAAATATTTTAAATTTTTGTTGGATTGTTATTGCCTTTAAACAGTCGCAACCTTCGTTGTGGTGTACATAAACTCTAGGGGTTTAATGACCCCTGCGCTATCGGTAAATATTCCTATATTACCATGCAATATACGCATATACGGGTTTCGCACAGAGGCTATCTTTATAGCCATTACTTCAGTCTAGCATTCTAAGATTCAATTCATTTGAAAAAAATTCCATATCAGCCACTGTCATGTGATGTGTAGTCGTCAGTGACATTCTCTGGCAGGTGTATACGCATCTCTATGATATCTACTCACTACCCTTTGGACAAGATAACAACCTAGTTAGTCATACCACTCGTGTTATTTTATCCATGATGGGCGCATAACACCAACTAACTATCCTGTGTATTGATTTTATATATGAGTGATGGGACCTACAGTCTTTTCGGAGTCGACTTTAAATTGTAGATCCTGCTATTCACAGATAAGATTAAAGCACACACACTGGGAGGTGTAAGAAACTAGTATGTAATCCTGACAAAAGGGTTGTTATAACCAATTAAGTAAGTTTTTTTTCATAATTTTTCATTGCCCCTTGCCCCATAAAAAACAAATTTAAATTACCTTTCCAATGATATACAACTTGTCGTGCCTTTTGGTGCATTTAATTAACGTTTTTTAAAAAAAACATTAAAATATGCTGCCATAGAAATTGACAACCATGGTTTAATACAAGACACTACAAATACAACAATTTTTACAAAATTTATTTCACTTCAGACTTCACTGTGCATATTCTAAACAATTTGAACAGTTTGTTTGACTGTATGGGTGTATGTGTGTTATTTATTCGTTTTTCATTTCGTCTTTAAGTCAGGGTTTTATGATTTGCCAAAAAAAAAGAAAACAAAAACAAAACATACGAAACCCTCTCTTTAATAAATAAAAACACCAAAAAAAAAAACAAAAAAAAACAAAAACAAACAAGCAAGATCATACGTTAATAACTGCAGCAGCTCTGCTAACGTTTCTATTGCGAAAAAAAAACGAAATCAAAAGAAAAATAAATTGAGCAGCAAAATACAATAAGAACAGCAACAATAACAATAAAAAGCTTTACAATATTTTGTTTGTTTCCAAAAAAAAAAAAAAAAACCTAAAAAAAAACGTAGAAAAAAGAAAAAACAAAAACAAAAACAAAGTGTGCAAATTTTTAAGTTCTCCTTAACTTTATCTCACTCAATTATATTTTTGCTCTTTTTCATTTTTTTTTTTTTTTGGTTTTTGTTTTTGGTTTTTGTTTTTGTTTTTGTGCTCTCTTTCAAACATTTATTACGTTGTTTTTGCTGTAACATACAATACATATTATTTATCACTCACTACACAAGACTAAGGTGTGTATGTATGTATGTATGTATGTATGTACATATGTTGTATATGATACGAAATTTGTTGTATTAATGTTGTATTGTTGTTGTTGTTGTTGTAAAATAATTTTTGCTTTATTAATATGGTTTGGTTTGTTTGTTTTCTGCGTTAGTGGATTTGTTTTTTCGTTTTCATTCTTTTTGTCTTCTTATTTTTGTTAGCGTTGACGTCAACGTTTAGCTTTTCTGTTATGTTATCATTAACGCCATTGAGCAAAGAGATCGTTTGTTTGTGTTGTTCGTTCGTACTCTGCAAATTTAAGCTCGCCAAATTTTGCTTTTATTATTTTTTTTTTTTTGATACTTGTTTGTTTTCGTGTGTGTGTGTGTGTGTGTAAGTGTGCTAATATTTGTTGTACTTTTTTGCGCTGTTTTTTTATAATTTTTTTTTTTTTTTTTTTTGGTGATCGGTATCAAGGTTTTTGGCAATTTGTGCTGTAGCTATGCTTTTAGTCGGTTGTTTGGATGTCGTGACGTTGCGACGTTATGCCTTAAACGCGCAATTTCGTGTGTAAAACAACAACAACAACAGCAACAACTACTACGTTTGTCTACGCTGTTTCTCTCTCTCTCTCTCTCTCGCTGGCTTTTGTCGAACGTGTGTTCTATTAATTCTTTAATTTTTTTTTACGCAAATACTCACTGATACACTTACATTTACTGTATTTAAGTTAAATTATATGTAAAAAACATAATACAACTGCCATATGTTCTTGGGCATTTTGTTTTTTTTTTTCTGCTTTTCTTAAAGGAAATTCATAAAAATTTTCTTATTAAGTTAGACGTACTCCTCGTTGTCGCTGTTGCCTTCGTTGTTGGCTTCGTCGTTTAACAGTGTTAAAAGCAAAAAACGAAAAAAATAAGAAAAATTAGCAAAAAAAACGATCATATTTGGGGTATAAGTGCGAAATATTTGTGTGCGTATGTATGCGTTTCTGAGTTTTTCTCTTCTCTCTCTCTCTATCTCTCTTTCTCTCGATTTTTGCTAACTTTACTCTCTAATACACTGTGAAACGAAAACTGATTTGAATTTGTTTTTTTTTTTTGCGTTTTTTTTTTTGCTGTAGTTGGCTGGTTGGTTGGTCGTGGTGGTTCGCAACATTAAGTTGATCATAAAATCATTAGTTACATATTTGTAATATAACGCTTAACATAAAAACACACACAGAAAAAATTCGGACAAAACGGTACGCGAAAAAAACAGATGAAAATAGAAACAAAAAAAAAATTTGAAAATTTTTAAGAAAAGCGGAAAATCTTATTCGTAGTTTACGTAAACACACACACACATATACACACGTGCATATATATACACACGCAACTATAGTAGAAGATTTATGAAAAATAATAATTTTTTTTTTTATTGTTAAAAATCAACAAAAAATAATAAAAAAAAATATAAAATATAGTGTCATAGAATTATTAAATAATTCTTTAAGTAAATAAAATAATATAAAGAAAATATTAAAAAAAAATTATTTAGCCAGTGCCTTATTTACAAGAAAAAAAATAAATAATTTTAAAATTAAAAAAAAAAAGAAAAATTAAGAAAGAAATAATTTGAAACAAAATTGTTCAAAAGCCTTTTAAAAGGGAAGCTGGTGTAAACATGTGCCGTTTAAGCTAAGGGTGTAATTGGAAAAAAAAAACAAAAAAAACCTAACAATTGGATTAATTTTGAAAAAAAAAAAATTTAAAATTTAAAAAAAATAAAAAAATTATAAAAAAATTATTTCCTAAAAAGAAAAAAAAATTATTTTTGGAAAATTAATTTTTTTGAAATAATTAAATTGGATTTATTTGCAAAACATACTGCAATTGGATTTACTTTTTACCTTTCCACTTATTTACTGGATTACTTTATACGATTTTTTTTGTGGTCACTTTAAAAAAAACCGCAAAAATTCAGCCTTACTTGGGATTACCAATATTAACCATATTTACTCAGTCAAAGGTTAGTAAACATTTTTTTATTTTTTTTCAAATAATTTTTAAATACTTAAGTATAAGTAGGCTACTTCTATTAGTAATTTATAATAATACAAAATTAAAATAATAATTAATGAAATAAAATGGAAACAAGAATTAATATAAAATAAAAAATAATTAACAAAGCAAAAAATAAAAATAAATTGCAAAATTAAAACACGTAATAATAAAAAAAAAGTGATATACTAAATGTATAAATATTAAATCAGAAATTAAATATTATAAGAAAAAAACTTAAATTAATTAATTTTATTGTTTTATCAAAAAGTATTTAAATTAATAAAAATAAATAAAGTAAACTGATAGGACAAGAAATGAAAAAAAAATGTAATAAATACCATAAATAAAATAATAAATTAATAATAATTATTATTGAAAAAGAAAATTCATATAAAAAAATATGTTCTTATAAAATAAATACAAACCATAAAATAAATTAAAAAAATATAATTAATGGAAAAAAATAAAACAATAATAAAAAGATTTTAAAATATTAAAAAAGATAATAAAAAATTTATAATATTTTAATAACTATATTTGGAATAAAGAAATAAATTATTATAGAAATGAATGGAAAGTACAAAAGAATTTAAATAAAACAAATTTTAAATAAAACTCAATAAAAATAAAAATATTTAAAAAAAAATTATTAATTTCTTAAAATTATAATATTCTAATCAATATAAAAGACAGATAAATGAATTGAAAACTACTACTTAGAATTAGATGAAAATCAATAAACATAAATTAATAAAATTTAAAATAATTAAAGTTTCAAATAAATAAATAAAACAATAATAAAATTATAATTATTACAAAAGAAATTAATAAAAATATACAATAATAAATTTTAAATTAAATAATAGTAATAAATTTATAATAATAATAATAATTAAAAAAAGATGGTAAATAAAATAAATGACATCATAATAAAAATATAAATTAAAAAATAATACATAAAAACCCCCCCCCCAACAGTAGATAAGAGAAATTTAAAAACGAAATACAAAATTAATGACAACATAAAAGAGAATAAATTCACAAAGAATACAAATGATAATTACTAATTACATAATTATACTAATTACATAAGTTTCAAAAAAAGTGTGTTTTTGCCATTTTATAGAATGTTGGGTGTTAGCTTATATCACAGCTCTAACATCTCTAAGAAAAAATAAACAAAACTTAAAGGAAATAGTCCTAGAAGTAAAGCCATGAAAAGAAGAATTAAATCTAAAGCTAGAATTATCAGAACGATTACAGAAAATACTTTCGTTTTTGGTATATGAAAAGCAATGTAAATACTTACTGCAATTACACTACAGTGTGGTAATCATTGTCATTACTTTTCATATTCCAAACAATAGCATACGATACATGAACGCTCGGCTAATTTTAGCTCAACCATAGCCATGCATGTCACTGCAGGCATCAACACTCATATCTAAAATTGATATGCACGACATTGGTGGTGCGAAGATAGGCTGTAATCCTGACTAAAACGTTCTTAGGGTCTTAATACTACATGCAGAAATATGCAACGATTTAAAAGCAGTGGAATAGTTAGAATAACAGTAGAGATCAAAACATTTGCAACGGAAATAATTTGGATATGGCACTTTATACCCTAATTCTACCAATGCGATCAATTATTTTCTAAAATAATACGAGTAGATGTGGCTTTACACATCAGGGCCTTCCATATTAAATTTTATTTTCATCTGAGAAGTCAACCGTATGCCAATCGGTATTTCCATGCCATATGAACTTTAGCAAAATCCAATCGTTGTTTCTTTGTTAATAAGTTTTAATTCTTCAAAACTTTCCAAAAAAATTAATAATTTTTTATTTCAATTTTTTTTCCCTAAAAATTTTTATATTTGCCTGTGCTTCAGAGGGACTAAAATTAAGAAAAATTTTCGAAGTGTTAAAAAAATTATTTTTTAAATTCAATTTCAGTGCATAATATGTACATCTAAAACTAGATCTTTTTTTTTAATTGAAGTACAAAAACACTTTCTCTTGCTAACTTTGCTTATCTTTAAAAAAATATTGTAAAAAAAAAATCTTTTTCCACCTCATTCCTCTACTATTTTACAACTTTTAAGAACTTTTAAGAACTTATTTAATACAATTTTATTACTTAAATTAATAATTTTATATTTTATTTGTGTTTTTATTATAAAATTTATAACATTTTTCACCAATACACATACACATGGTTATCTGCACTAAATATTACGACGACTCAGTGGGTATTTGAAATGAAAGTGAAATTATTTAAGGCAAGCAAACAATACTTAAGTATGTATGTATTACTATTGCAGGTGATAAGTTCCAGAATATACTTCACACTCCACAGTTTAAAGATAATGTATGATTAAATAGTTTGTAATAGAATATGAATTTATTAATAAAAAATAAAAATCCTAAAAAGATAATTTTTTTTTTTTTTTGCAAAACAAAGCTAGTGAATGATAATGTGAAATACTTGTGAATAAATTTCTTGTAATTTTTTGCAAGAATTTTCTAATTAAATTAAAAAATTTTTCGAACTTAAATTCCCCATCCCCAACCCCATCTGATACATAAAAAAAAAATTTTTTTTTGTTTTTTGTTTTGTTCTCCAACAATTTTCCCAATATTTTTAAAACCCTAATGTAACCAAACAAACGATTCGCACATGTGTAGGGTGTACATGGCTTATCGTAACAACAGCATATACTAGCTGTGGGTAAGTGAAATGTGGGATCTTATCGTTCCATTTGAATTTCTTTTTTAATACAAATTTTCAATTGCCAAAAATTCAATGGAAAAATTCGCAATTGTTGTTTACAAAGTTCAATTAAATCAAAATGAAATGATAAAACCTTAACCTTAACCACAACAACACTCAATTTAAATGGCGGAAAATCTAAAACAACCCAAAAAGTAAATAAACTCGTCCCTTAAACAGAAATTTACAAATCATTTGCCCAACCGAACTACACAGAAAATTTTATTATAAATTTTGTTTTCACAGATAATAATTTCAGTTTCTTTTCAAATTATTTCTAAGGAAAATAATAAGCGATTTCAATTAATTTTAAGTTCTAATCTAGTTGTAGAGATTCCAATGTTGTATAAAACTGGTAGACAGCGTCTCTAAACCTAAGGTCAACACCATTTTCCTACACACAGCCTGAATAGATTTCATAAAGCTTATCATAGCTCATGGGCCTTTTTTCTTTGCTTTTATTTTATTCCATCAGTTCTCAATAGAATTTGGATCAGAAAAGTGTTATCATTAAACCAGTTCTTAGTGTAGTTTTCAGCAGATTTAGATTCACTGTCCTTTTGGAACACGCATTACAGTAGCACTTCGGAGCATTACAACAGTAATCTGGTAGTTTCTAAACACCTTGTGTGTAATATTGTGACCCAACACCACAGTGTGAAAATGGCCTTCAAACCACCGGAGTCGTCTATACAGTAATAACACAATCACAATAGGCTTAGAACCTAATGAAGTAGTCTAGTGCAGTTCACCAGAGGTGCGTGCCAGTGTGAACGTGTTAAAAATGTGTTACAAATTATTCTCTCTTGATTAATGATGGTCAAAGAAAAAAATTGATTGCCGTTGTGTTAGTGACCAGACAATGCTCATTACCCATTTACTTAATTGATCATTGCAATTCTTTAACAACCCACTTTCTAACACCACGCATGTTGCATGTCTTAATTTTATCGCAGAGTGACGGCACCTACAGTTGAATGTCGACCTCGAACAACAGATTTTCGTCAATTTTATTTTCCTCTCAGAGTCTTTGTGAGAAGATTGCTGTACGAGATATCTGAACTGGAGTTTAAACCACAGGTTCGTCTCTAATAAACCTTTTCAGCCTCCTTACTAGACTACACTACCTACCACAGCTGTGATTCGTAAATGGAAATTCGATGAACTAAAATTTACGGGATTCTTTGTGTATCCAGCTTACTTCAAGTGCTTGACCTAGTTTGCTGGTAGTGCCCACACTGCTTATGCTCCCGCATTTGTATTCGTATGCTAATTTCTTTGTTCTCCAGCGCGTCAGTTCGAAGATGAGCAAACTATTTTGCCGCCATTTTTCTAGCTACAACAGTATCCTTCCATTGTGACGACAATGCTCTGAATTTTTATTCATTTTTAAATGCAAACAACTGCTTTCCGAATTATGGGATTTTACTAAAGTCTTCTAACAATATTTGGCTTACAGTACCACCCTTCACACACGGTATTATTTTATCGAAAGCAATTAATATGACCAGAGATATTACACTTTAAAACCACATACCGAGAATTACTAGGATGGAACTTTAACAAACAAAATACCAAATAAATGTTTCCCCTTTTCCCCTGCCATATTCAATTTCTATAAACAGCACATTGGACAGGAGAATTCTTACTTAACGAGCATCACAAGCAATTTCATCTCCGTGTGATTGTGCCTAGACATGAGGCACTTTATTGTTCCACATAATTTTGTTAGTGATTTAATGTCATTTGTTTTCATGTTTTTTTTTTCTTTTCATTTTTTTTTCCTTGTCTGTCTACTTGTCTACTTTAGTTGTTGCTTTCATTTCATTCTTGTCATAAAAAAAATGTTGCCACTGCAAATGGCTTAAAAGCGGCCAAAAAAAATATCTGAAATCACAGATTTTTGTCTTAAATTTTTTTTTTTTTGGTGATTTATTAGTTTCTCTGTTAAACGGTCATTAATTTATTGCTGATTTTGTATTTTTCTACTCCACAGAGCGTATAAGTAATAAATAATGCAATAGGAAGAGCCATAGTGGCTGGCTGCATTTTAATAGTGAATGCAGTTGTTTATTCATCATACGCCATGTGATACTTTAGTTGTATGTTGTAACGTACAAATAGTGTTGTTAAAATTAAAAAGAAATTTTATGACCTTTTTAGTTTATCCCTCATTTGAGTTTAATATTTGATTATAAAATTAAAATTTTTTGAAAATTATGGTTGCTTTTAAAAAGCCTCTAATAAGTAATGCCACTTTTTCTTCTTTTTATTATTGAAAAACAAATAAAAAAATATTACTTTTCGAAATATTAAGCATTTTTCAGATCAAAGTGATTTAAAAATATATTTTTAACAATTTTTTTTAATGTTCGAAAATTCGAACTTAATTTCGAAAATTTCAAATCTTTCAAAATATGTTGTTTTATTCATTTAGTTGACCTATTTCAATAGTTCTTATGAATTTGAAACATAAAACGCAAATTTACGATGTTCGAAAATAAAATTTTTTTTTCGAAAATTATAAGAGTTTTCTTTATTAATTAGTTTACATTAAAGCTGTAATTATTTTTAACCATTCTTATCACTTCCAATGAATTTTGAATTAATTTCGAACTTAATTTCGAAATTTCAGAAGAAACGTGCATAATTTCCTTTTAAAATTTTTAAAACAAAAAAATCAGTTTGGTTTTCTTGAAATGTTTCAAAATTTTTAAAACGATTTGTCATTTTTCTTAGTTTTCATTTCGTTTTCATTTTCGCACTGTTGACCTAATTTTTCTTCTTTAATAATAACAATCATCGCCGTTTAACAAAAATAGTTTAAAACAAAATGGAATGAAAGAAATAAAGAAACAGCAACAACCAACCACTTAAACCATCCTGAGTTCAGTGGATACACATGTACTCAGCTGAAAAATGAAAGAAAATATTGTTATTGTTATTGTTGTTGTTGTTGTTGGTGTTGTTGTACGCATATATTAATAAACATATTAGTTGCTGTTGTTGTTATTGTTATTATTTGACGTTAAACTAATATCATGTGGGCTGTTCTCATACAAAAAAAAAATCCCAAATAAACGCCTGAATATACGCTGTACAGTCATAAACGTTTAACACAAATGTTGACAAGATTGTGTTTTTTTTTATTTTTTTTTTAACAAAATTCCAAGTGCAAAGTACAAAACAAAATAGTGCATTATTCTGTTGTAATGTTTAACAATAAAATACCCTTAGAAGTCAATTTTTTAAGTACTAAAATTTTTAGTATTATAATTTTTAGTACTAAAATTTTTAGTACTAAAATTTTTAGTACTAGAATTTTTAGTACAAAAATCTTAATTTTAAAAATTAATTTTAGGCTTGTATTTAGCTTTAAGAACGGTATATTTACATTTAAAATTTTTTTGGTACTAAAGTTTTAGTACTAAATTATTTTGTTGATATAAAATTTTAATTAACAAATTCAATTTTTTTGTATTGTGTTTAACTTATATTTTTATATTTAAAACTTATAATTGTTGTTTAAAAAACACTTTTTAGTACTTGAGATGAAAATTTAGTACTAAAAAAATTATTTAATTAAAATTTATGTTAATTTTTTTAAATTGTTTTTTAAGTTTTAACAAACTGATAATTTTTTAATATGTCTTGGTACTAACAATGTTATGTTTTAAAATTGTGTTAAATAGTACCTTTAGTACCAAAATCTTTTGGACATTAAAATTTAAAAACAAAATGCCTAAAACTTTCTTGAATGCGTGCATAACACTATCGAAAAGATTATTTTTGTTTTTTAAAATTTGCACTTTATGTACTAAAAAAATTATGATGCAAAAAATTTTTAGTACCAAATTGAAGTACTCCTGCAAATATTGGAAACAAGAACAGATTAAGCTCAAGATTCGATTCCATAATTTTCTAAAATATGGCTACAAAATGAATGCTAAATAACTATTATACGTGGCTTGTTCTTCTCGCTTTACTTCAATTATAGCACTTAGAGTGACCACAGCCTATTAAACGGTTGTAATATTTAAAGTTCCAAAGAAAGTTTATCTTTTCATTTATGAATCAAACGTTTGAAAGTCTTTGATAAATTATTAACAAATAATACACCAGCATCGATTGATCGTATTGGCCTGTGCTCTAATTTTGCGTAACCCAATTTCATTTCATTTTATTTTGTGGGTCATTAAAAATGCTAACAATGACCATTGAAGGTCATTTACATTTTATGCTGTTATTTACTGTGTTTTTTTTTAAAGTCCATTAAAAATGCAAAAAAAATTTTTTGTTGCTTACCGCTGTTGTTGTTGTTGTTGTTGTATAGACAACATGGTAATAATAATAATAACCCTCAAACAACCTTATATTGATAACCTTCAGATCGTACCCTATTTCAAAATCGTTTTTTTTTTTGCAAACACACACATACACACACACACATAAACAACAAATAAACCAAAAAAAAAACTATTTATTAACTATTAAGCGAGTGTGTTTGCGTTCATTTTTTTTGTTTTTTTTTTGTGAATATTATTTATTTTATTATTTTTGGTTTATTGTTGTTGTAATTGTTGTTGTTGTTGTTGTTTCGTGGTTGTTTAGTTCGTGGTTCCCATATATATTTCTTTTTTTGATAATCATTATTATTTACTTGCTAAGAGTGGATGTCAGTGTGTGTGTGTTTAAGCAAGAGAGCAGCCATACCATACCAAACGAGTAGGCCCTAGTGTATGTTTATGTGTGAACGAGTGTGTGTATGTTAGTGTTTTATAAACAATGCAAACAAAAAAAATGTAAGTGGGCGCTTATTTTCGTTTGCCAAAAAAAAAAATCGCCAAAAATTAATGAAAAAAAAAAGAAAAACAGAAACAAAAACAAAAACAAACACAAATTCATAAATACCGCATTGAATACTTGTTAAAATGTTGTATTTCTCTTCTCTTGTGTTTTTTTATTTTTTTGTTTTTTTTTATTTTTTGCTTTATTTGTTGCTGTTATTACCCATAGAATATTTGCACAGTTGGCGTTTAAGTACATATTAATTGTACTCATGCACACACACACACACACACACATGGTAATTGTATTTTTACAAATACGTTATTATTTAAATACTGTGCACCATCGCACTCATATACACACACACACACAAAGTACAGTGTTATACTATGCTATACTATGAGACCTAAAAGTTATAATATTTGCGTTGTTAAAAAGAAAAAAAAATTAAATTATTTGTTTTTGTTGTTGTTATTGTTATATCTATAGTTACATATGTATGCATGTATATACATACATACATACATACATACGTGTGTGTAAGCTAAAGAAAAGAGTATAAGCCCATCGATCGCATTTGCATTGGAATACACTTGAAAAAATTTTTTGGCCAGTTAAAGGGTACTAAAGAACCTCAAGAAAAAACAAAAACAAAAACAGAAATTATTTACAATAAAAAAAATACTTGTTTTGTAACGGTTTAAGTGTTAAAAGATTAAAAGAAAATTTTCGAAATAATTTTTAATTTTGAACGTAATTTTATTGTTTAAACAATTTTTTTTAATTGATTTTATGCACTAAGGAACACATATACACCCTTTAAAATTTCTTTTAAATTTCAAAATAATACGGAGAATTATTCTTTTAAAATTAACGAAAATTTTAAAACACACCCCCATTTTTTTTTGCTTTTTTTTTTTTTTTTGTTTTATTTTATTTTGATTTTAGTTTTCCCAAGTACATATTTTTAGATTTCTTGCTTTTTTATTTATTTTTTCGGGTTAAAGGGTTTGACATTAATTTGTGTATTTTTTTGGGTGTTTTTTTTCTTCATTTTTTTATCAGTTCCAACTAAAAGTCTTCGACACATTTTTACTTGCTTACTTACTTAATTGGTCATTACAACCCATTAGTTAGGATTACAATCTAGTTTCTCACACTACCCCAGTTGTGTGCATTAATTTAATCCCTGAGCGGTGGGACCTATGGCTTAGTATCGACTCTGGAAAACAAATTTCTCAGAATTTTTGCCAATAGAGTGCTGAGAGGAAGTTACAAAAGTTTTTTTTTTTTCAATATTTCCTTAAATTGATTTTCTTTAATTTTACAAAGATTTTGTAAAGCAAAGCTTTCAACATTGTTACGCTCTCTTTTCTTTTTTCTTTTCTCAAACAAATTTTATGGAAATTTTATGCTACTGCTGGTACTGTTGTTGGCTGTTGTATTTGTTTTTTTTTTCTATTTTTGGTGCAATTAAAAGTTTATGTCAATACCCATACACACGCACACATGCACACACACATACATACACAATATTAACATTAATTATAACAGAATGTATTCAACATTTGGCAGTGTTAACATCACTTTGCTGTTGTTTGTTCCAAAAGTGTTGACAGTTGCACTGACTCTCTCTCTCTCTCTCTCTCTACAATTTCATTACAATGTTGCTGTTGTTTTCATGTCCATAATGGCGGTAATAACAGTTTAAACTTTGTTTTACAGAAAGAAAAAACAAAAATAAAATACAAGGATTTTTTATGTTAGTTTAGTTTGTGTGTGTGAGTGAGTGAATAAAAGGATTTTTTCTGGAATTTATCAAGACAGTTTACTTACAGGACACTTGAGTTAAGAAAAAACTCTACATACACCCACGAATATTGTAAATACAAGACAAAGTTTACGAAATTAGTTAGCATTTCTGCTGTTCTGCTTGTATAATTACTAGTGAAGTCGCCTTAATCTAGTAGGAAATGTGTTGCTTTCTTAGACGAGAGCTTATTGTTTAAATCCTAGATGAGACGTCTCGAACAAAACGAAATAAGCAGTCTTCTGGTAAAAACTCGAAGAATACAATAAAAATGCCATGAAAATTTTCTCAAATTTGTCGTTCAGTATGCAACTTTAAACTGTGGATCACGCCTCTTGTGTAATGTAAAATTAACACACACACAATATTAGTGGTGTGAGAAGCTAGATTGTAATTCTGAAAGGGTATTTATGGCCAATTGAGTAAATACTTTCAATAACTTGCAAGCCTTCTTCATTCGTTAATCAATTTGTAGGGAACTGGTTATTCTTACTAAACATTTAAGGCATTGTCACATGTCACGAACATATTTTTTACACTGAAAAATTGTACAAAAAATATTTATGATAAGATTTAAGCTTCCTTTTGTTTATTATGACGTACATGACCGTTATCTGCCAGAATTCAATTACATTTTCATGCACTTCAATAAAACCACTTAAGAATGCGTACTTTAAACAAAATATTGTCACAGTTTGATGCTACAAAGATGTCTGAAATATCCACTGCACAGTGTACGATAGAAAATTGTTAACAGAAGTATTGAAAAATTTTATAAAACCAACATTTCAAACAAAAAAAACACACTACACGCCGCTACGCGTGTATGATAGCTTTTATCACGCAGTGTAAACCTTAACAACAATTACAATATTTCATAAGCGGTACGTAATGATAAAAATTATAAAATTGATGCGCAGCATTTGCTGTCTCTTATGTGTTTACGGCATAACCGACTGTGCTTTCCTAGGCATTCATGTACGTGTGGCACTGTGTGGCAACTTAAGGGATAAAAACATGCGACAACAAGGCAATACAAATGAAAAAAAAATGAGCAACACTAAGTGAACACCTGCAATTTGCTTTAAAAGAGAAATGAACATACACGTGTTCTCTCTTTCTCTCCCTCTCTCTGTCCCTGCAGAGAATATGGTCGCTATTCAATCATTTTTACATGGAATTTTTGGTTTTTGTTTTTACAGTTACAATAACAGTGTAAATTTGTATTTAATAAACAGACAATCGCAAATACAGACAAACACAAAGAAACATACTCATACACGGCATTTTTTTTGAATTTTTGTTTTTGCCAATAAAAACTAGAAAACATTTACCATAAGTATGTGTTTGCATGTGTGTGAGGGAGAGAGAGAGAGAAAGAGGAGAGGTTCAGAGTGTGTGTGTGTATGTTTCAAAGAAAAAAAAAAAGTGTGTAAGACTGCGTTTTGTGTCTCTGTGTTGAGCAGCCACTTGTCATAGTTAAAAACTGAATTTATGAGTGAACAACGAATAGCTGTTATAAATGACATCATTTTATGCGCGAGTATTTATTTATTTATTGTGTACAGAAATTTTTTTTATTGTGTGATCAATTACACAACAAAGCAAAGAATAATAAAATGTGTATGGAATGAGAATAAAACTACAGTTTGACGTTTCTAAGCTCTTGTGGAGCATTTTCACTTCATGATGTTTTTTGTTAAGAAAAATCAATGATTTTTTCAGAGGAAAATAGTAAGAAATTTATTGAATACTGTTAACATAAAATGAGTGAGACTGTAAACACATAAGGATCAGATGCTGCGCGTCTATTTATTAAAAAACAGAATAAATGCGTGTAAATGGAAATGGTTATTTTAAAGACATCGCGTCAATAAGTGCCGTTACTGGTGCATTTGGGCATTTGGATAATTTCTATTTTTGTTTGTAGCAAAATAAAGGCTTAGTGCATTGCAACATTTGCAAAATTGTGGCGCACCATTTGTGACCATTATAGGTTGATTAGCATGATGTGGAGACATTTTTAATACTATAAAGAACACGGCGAGACATCTCCACATATGTGTTTTAAAGGCTATACAGTCGAGGAAAAGGCTTTACGTACAGCGTATGATAGTTAGATAGTGTGTTGACTTATTTTGCGTGAAGCCAGGGTTCAAGCTAGCAAAAACTCCATGAAACGTTCTCTAAAAAATTAGTCATCATTACTCATGTAGAAAATTAACACAGACAGCATAAGTAGCGTAAGAACCTGGGTCGTAACTCTGACTGAGGGGTTGTAATGACCATTATATGTAGTATGTATGTATGTATATATGTATGATTACAAAGTTTAAGAAACATAGTGTAGCTATTTAAAAATTGTAATTTCCATACTTGGTACAGCTCTTGAATAAAACAGATTTTTTTTTAAAAACAGAAAATTGTTTTTGTTGTTGTTCATTAACAATTAACATTTGTTACATACATAATTTGCCATTACAACCCTTCAGTCAAGATTACGGCTTAGCTTCTCACACCATTATGTTGTGTGTGCTAATTTTATACATGAGTGGCGGGACTACAGTTTAAAGTCGACTCCGAACGACAGATTTTTGAGAAACTTTACATGGCAATTTTATTTACTCTCGAGTTTTTGCCAGAAATCCTGAGAGGAAGTCGCCGAAGAAATTTTTTTCATATTTCGTTTCTGATGTCTGACCGGGGATACGAACCCTGCCTTTCGGTCTAATAAGCCAACACACTACCCACTAGACTACGGCGACTCAT
>QOCX01000041.1:486069-514547 GCA_005959815.1 Sarcophaga bullata | reverse complement strand
TTGATAATTGAGTCTAAAAATAAAAATTTATAAGAAAAGAATACAAGTACGCTAGCACTGTTACTCTACAGTGTAAAAATTGTTCACTCACATGGTTTAATGATACGTTTCAATTTCTTTCCATAAATTCTATTTCAATTACATAATCTTTTAACAACAACAAAAAAAAAACAATAATTTTCTCCAAAAAAAATTTTTTTAAAAGAAGGCAAAACAATTTATTAAATACGCATGTGATATTTACAAATGTAAACAAACAGAACTATTACGCTTGAAAAAAATTTTAAAAAAAACCTACAATTTCTAGGAATTTCTAGTTGCTAAGCCCAACACACACCCCACTATACATGTACATGCGTATATACATACATACATATATATTTATGTATGTGTATACGCTACCATAGGGTATAAATGGCTACACCCCCGTAAAAAAAATAGCAACAAATATTTTACACGCGTTCCATTATAAAATTGAAAAACAAAAATCAACATAAGCAAAACAACAACAACAACAACAACAACAGAAAACAATCATATGAGCAAAAATATGTCAGAAATGACCTTCAACTTTTGTAAGAAAAAAACATCATAAGTTCTTATCGTTCATTTAACGCACATTTGCACGCTCACTCACACACACACATACACACAGGCGGACTTACGAACCTCAATTTTCAAGTAAATTATTTTACACAAGTGCTCTAAATTATTTTTGTAGTTTTTTTTGTACATTTTATTCTCTTCTTTTGCTTACTTTACAAATAACCACACATTTAAACTTTGTACTCACACGCTTCACTAACAGCTAATGGTAATTATTAATCAAATAATTATTATTGTTGTTGTTGTTGCTGTTGTTGTTGCTGTTATAAGAGCAAACAATTTACAATGTTCGAATTAAAAAAAAACAACAACAACACCAACAACAACTCCAAATGATAACATATTATACCGTATTCCTCCATTAATGTCTACAGAGTAGTTGTTATATTTGTTTTATTTGCGTATACATACAGTCAGGCGAAAAATTTTACATACAACATAAGAGTTTAAGTATTAACACGCTAGACATTTAAAGCCGCTGTACGTTATATTACTTTCACTGGCAAAACCTCTTGAGAGTAAATAAAATTGTCATAAAATATTTCTGTAAAGTCTGTCGTTCAAAGTCAGCATAAAACTATACGTAACTGTATGTAGACTTTTTTCTTTAACTGTATATGTTATGCTTTGCTCTTTGCAAAAAAAAAAAAAAAATAAGAACGAAATTGTATCATCGTTATCACTAAAATCTAAACATTAAGTTTTCTTATTTTTCTATGTTATTGTTGTTGTTGTTGTTATTGTTTTTAGTTTCTTTAACTTTTTTTATATTACAACAACAGAAAATTAAAAAAAAAAGTTTAACGGGAAAAATTCCAAAATTTTTCTTTTTTTTATTATCTTTTACGATTGCCTCTTGTCAGCACCTGCTTGCCTCCTTCAGTTGTACCTTGTGCTTATACTTTTTTTTAGCCCACTATACTATATGTACTATGTACGAGGGTTGCTTATGATATTACTCAAAATGTTAAGCAGATACGAATACGAATGTAAATAAACGTGGTGCAAACGTCTACCAGGCTTAAAACTGTGGCTGGCTTCTCCCTGTAAACAAGTGATTTTATAGGTTTATGACAACGCGTACCATAAGACTTGTGTCAACGTCTTGAAATCAGACGTCAATCAAATCCAATTACTTAATTTTGAACAATAAAATGTTAACATGAAGTCGCCTAAGTCATGTAGTTATTGTGTTGGAAATAGCTCCTGCAATAAAGTTGAAATTGGTGGTGTTGTATTGCTAGTGGATACCGCCTTGCTGAAATCACATGCCTTCTAGTACATAATTTTCAGTTGGAATCTAGAAACAGTTGTTTCTCATATGGCATTGGTAATAACACAATAATACTTTCAGACCATAGTGTCCTCTAAACAGTCACTTTTTCTGAGTGTAATGGCTTCTGGGTTTCTCGAGTTTCTGGGGTTACCTAACAAGCAACTATTAAATGAGTTCCAATGTCTATTTTAAGCATTATTTTCGAGAGGTCTGACCATGTCAATAGTGCTAGCGAACTTTTCCAAATTCACCTCAATCTTATCAATTTCATGCTTTGACAATAAAGACCGCAAATACCCTGTAATGGTTAAAAACGGCCCCATTGGAATCACCACTTTTTAGAAAGGTTTTACTGTTTTGGGCATTGTATGAGAAGCTAGGTTGTAATTCTAATTAAAGGATTGTAATGACAAGCATATTTCAGTAGCTATTCTATTCAGGGTGAAATGAAAAACCTTCTTAAATATTTTTGTCATGAACACATGTCACGAAGCTAAAGAAATTTACACTATAAAAGCCACACGGCAAAAAAAATTACCTGCTGCTTTATACAATTAAAGTTTCATATTTACTGAAAAATACACATCAACCCTCGTATATTTCAAAAAGGTACTGCGTATATTTTTTTTATGAAATTTATTTTGTTTTTCTTACATGTTGGCGTTTATTTGCGTACGTACGTATGTACATGTACGTGTGCTTTAAAAGATTTGTGTGGAAAAAATTTGTTTTTTTTTTTCTATAATTTTTCCATTATGTATTGTTGTTGTAATATTTTATTCTATTTATTTAACAATTTATAATAGAAGCGATTTATTTTTTTTTTTTTTTTGTCCATGCGTGTGCTGTTTGTTGTTCATCATCATCACCAACATCGTCGTAATAAATCGAAAAGTTTCTAATAAACTTTTGAGTGTTAAAAAAAAACAAACAAACAGACACACACGTTTACAAATACACAGAGGAAATATGATGAGAGCGAGAACAGTATTACAATTGTTGTAAAATATTGTTTACACATGAGTAGCAAATGAGAGAGCGAACTAAAGATAACAGCATTACGGGTACTTTAGTACAAAAAAAATAAAAATAAAAAACTGTTCTAATGTTGTTGGTGGCGTTCTTTTTTTTTTTTATGGCTGAATGTATGTATGTATGTATGTATGTATGTATGTAGGTATGGACATCATTTAAAACGTGTGTAATAAATACGTTATTTTGAAAATATTTTAGGCCAAAATTAATAAATGTTTTGGGTTTTTTTTGTACATGCTATGTATGTATGTATACATAAATATATAACTACGTATGTATGTATGTATGTATGTATGTTATTTTTTAATTGATTATTACATAAACTGTTCATATATGTACATGTGAACAATACAGTTCAGGTTATTCACACCATTCAATGGCTGACTACATGATGCGTGAGCGTGTAGGCAATTTTAACCTTCTGTTTGTTTACATTTTTGTTTTTTAACAATTTGGACAGACATAAAAAAAATTCTAAAATAAATAGTTTTTATTCTTGTTTTTTTATTTCTTAATATTTAACACGTAAATCACACCGAAAACTCACAAAAAAAAACAAAAAACGTTTACAACTTGGAGCAAAGCAAATCGAATATGCTCGTTTAGAATTTGTCAAAATATGACTGTAAAACGAAATATTTCCGTGTAATATTCTCAATTAAATCAGGCAACACTATAGATTTCTTAGAAAACTTTATTAAATTGATGACAATTCAGAAGCGATTCCGAATTCTTATTCAATTAAAGTTAATCAGATTAGTTTAAAATTATTACTAAAGTCGTCGTAGTTTAGTAGGTAGTTTATTAGACTATTAACGTGATCGTGATCGCGATTCAAAGTCCAGCTCAAATATCATGAACAAAAAACGTATTTCTTTCCACGACTTCCTCTCTGCAGCCTTCTGGCAAAAACTCTGATAGTCAAATAAAATTCGTCATAGACTAGTAGATAGTTGCTCTAGTGTAGTAAGTATTGTGTTGGCTTATTAGACATGAGACCACGGTTCAAAGCTCAGGTTAGACATCTCAAGAAAAACGAAATACAAATACGGCGACTTCTACTCAACAGTCTTGTGAGAAAACTCAGAGGAAGCACAGTAAATGAAATTGTCATTGAAAGCTACTCAAAAATTTGTCGTCGGCAGTCAATTTGAAATTGTAGGTTCCGCCACTTATAAGTAAAATTATCACACACCATATGGCTGGTATGAGAAGCTTGGTTGTAATCCTGGCTAAAGGATTGTAATGACCAATTAAGTAAATAAAATTTACAAGCATATTTCAGTTGTTATTCTATTTATAATGAAACGGAAAACCATCTCATGGATAAAATTAACAAAAAAGAACCTTATGGGTAGTGTGAGAAGCTAAATTGGAATACTGACTAAAGGGTTGTAATGTTAAAGGTGCACTCCAACACTCTGGTCGACTAAGCACTATGAAAAAATCTTTTTAATCATGGTAAATAATGATAAAGATCAGGTTAGAAGTAGTGTGAATGGTATTACAGAACTAGGCATTCATCATCAAGCAATTATAAATCACTTGAATAAAAACGGAAACGGAAATAGAGACAGATACTGAGCAGAAAGAAGAAGATGATGTATTACAGTTATTATGCTGCTTAAAAGAACTAAGCTTATTAACACTTGCATCCATACATATGTATGTAAATACTTGCAATATGTATGTACATATGTATGAGTGTGTGTGTGCGTTTGTATGTTTTTATCAATAAAAAATTGCATATTGATATATTGAAATTAATGCATTTTAATTTGTTGTTTGTTTGTTATTTATTTATTTTGATAATTTCAAATCAAAATATCCACATAAACAAAACAAACACATGTACATACACGTATACGTTCAACTGTAATACTTTTATAAAAAGACAAACAACGTGTATGAGAGTATGAGTGTTCGATAGAGAGAGAGAGAGAGAGAGAGAGAGGGAAAATATGATTTTGATTATGAATTATCATCATTATTAAATCATGCATCAATTTTCTGCTTCAACATAATAATGTGACTGTAAATACGTTTGTAATTAAATGCACGTGTCTTATAAACAATGCTACAACAACACACACACACTAATACACCTAGCCACACACACTCGCACACTCCTATTATACACTGTTTGCTATAAAATCCAAATTAATTTATTCATATGTTAGACACATGCATACACATAAACATAAACATAGGAGAGTATTGCAAATAATTGATATTTTGCTTATACAAGCAATAAACATTGTAATGCATACACAAATAAACATTACAAATGGCTATACATACATACACAATACAATACAACTAATATTGTATGTGTTAAAGGCTAATTTGCACCTGTTTGTTTATGTATTAGTGTTATACATGTGTTATTACTAAATAAGCCTGGTTGTTAAATAAAACACACACACACACGGAAAGAGAAAGAGAGATGGAGAAAGAGAGTGGGTGCCATATATATTTATAAGTTTTTTCTTTCTCTACTATTATTTTCATTATAATCATGCATAATCTTACAAACTTAAGGCATTTATATTGTATTTGTATTTGTATGCATATGCATATGAATATAAATATGTATGTGTATCGATATGCATCTGTATGTGTTTGATTTGCATTTTGAGTAATCAAAATACTCAAAATCTCGTATGTTTATTGATGAATAATAATAATAACAAAAACAACAAAAACGACAGCAACAACAACAGCTCTATACTTTATTTTAATTTCCAATGCCATTACAAATGAAGTAAGGCGTGGGGCGGCCTTTATTAAATTGGGAATATCACACACTCACAACATTTTTAAATGAAAGTAGAAAAAAAAACCAATGTGTTGAGGCTTTAAAAAGAACAAGAATAAAACATTTCAATAAATTATAGGCTTTACATTAATAACGGTAATATACATAGCTGCCAAACTGTAAGTAAGAGAGACAAAATTCTCAGAGAAGTCTGCCAGATGATGGTGTTAGCGGTTAAAGGCATAAAACAAATACATTCAAATAAAATGCCTCATTTACACAATTTACGCTATACAAAGATTTCGTGTAGAAGAGAGCCGATAATATCGTGTAAAGTTTACTCTGTAAACTCAAAATGTAAGGAGAGCGTACGACATTGAAAGAGAGTTATGGATCCTTTCATTTTTTTAAATTGTAGATGAGCAAAATTTCCCTAGATCAAGTAAGCATTCATTTTACATTGTTTTAGTATTTTACAGATCGTGTAAACGTGTAAATAAAATCTGTCTTAAGATTTTTACTCTCTTGATTAAAATACGAATGAAATTCTGTAATATTTTCTCTTTTACTTTACATACATACACAAAACCTTTACCGTGTAAACGGGGCGTAAGTACATAATTACAAACAAAACAAAAACAAAAACCTAAAACGGGAATTGTAATAGCAGATCAAGAGATTTAACATGATATTGTTTACACAGCATTTGTTTGCACTGCTTTTCTGCACTGCTTTCGTGCTTTAAGTAACTGGAAGAATTTCAAATTTTACTTAGGTATTGTAATCAATTGCTTTAAATAGTAAATAAATTTTGCATTACACATACATACGCACATGCAAACTCATCAATTATTTATTGTTTACCAAACATGTATGTGTGTGCAATGTGTATGTGTTATCGTAATGCCAATGCCTATGCAAATGTATACACGCAAGAGAAAGAAAACGAAAAGTTTCTCCAGCAGTTAAAACCAAAAGTTTACTTGTATTTTGGTTTTGATTGCAAATAGAGAAAGGCAAAAACAAAGGACAACAAATTTCCCTGTTATTTAAATACCTTCATAATAACTTAACATGTCGAAGCATGTTCATCACAAGTGTGTGTGTTTGAAAACATGTGGTATTTAAATACAGTACATACACTGACATTATTGTGTTTATTAAGTTTTATTAGATAATTATCATCATTAAAATGCATTTTATTGTATGCAAAAACACAACACAAACCCAACAACATTGTTGTTGATTCTTCTGTGGCTATGCTAATAATTTTAAAAAGAAAATAATTGTGTTTTGAAAGGAAGATAGCTTAAGGAAAATCTTAAAATATTTAATTGTTATAGACAAATTTAAATTGTGTGTTAAAAGCAATCAATTTATTCAAAAATATACTTTTTTTTTGTATTTAGGCAACAAGCCTCTTTTTCAAAAGCCCCTTTGGTTCTAAAAGAAATTCTTTTTTCTTTAAAAACCACTGGAAAAAATATATTTGCTTTGCCCCTTTTTACAAAATCACTACTAAATTAAAAAGAAAAAACAATAATCTTATCGCAAAAACGCAAAAAAAAATAAAAATTTTAAAAACAAAACAAAAAATCACTTTCATTTTCATTAATTCTAAACAACAACAACAACACAACAACTACAACTACATATATAGAAAAATTAAAAATAAAACTTCTACATTTTCTTATCAAAATATTGCTAAAAAAAAACCGTTAAAAACAAAAAAAAATCGGGAGGAGGGAGAGAAAGAGAAAGAGAGATAGGGAGAGAGCGAAAGAGCGAGTGGAGAAAAACAAAACAAAGATTAAAAACATTTATTGTTTGTGTTTTAGAAATTATATCAAATACAAGGTGCTGTTGTTGTTGTTGTTGTTGTTATTATTATTATTATTGTAGTTGCTCTTTAAAATGTAATATTATGTGGCACACGAACAATAACGAAAGTAACCATTTTTTTTCTTTTATTTTTTTTTTCCTTTATTTTTTTTTTTTTTTTAAAGAGGGAGAGTGATGATTACAAAAACAAACAAAATGAAAATAAAATTGATAAAAAAAAAATTGAAACGTGTGCAAGTAATTGACGCAACAACAATAACAAAAATAAAAGACAAATGAAANNATCCCAAAACATTTTTATTTTTCTGAATTCATAAATTATTTGTGAGCAGATCTTATTTGCAGGCTTATGAATTCGTGTTACCATTGAGAACATTTGTTACATTTTTAGTTTTTTAGCTTGACAGCCGGGATTATAGTTAAAAGTTAACTTCGTATGACAGACTTTAGAGAAACTTTTCATGGCAATTTCATTTTACTATCAGGATTGTTTTATTTCACTTTGTTTGAGATGTCTGAACTGGGATTTGAATACAATACGACTACGACTATATCAATATTCATTTATTTATTAGCTTTGCTAGGTATGGGATAGTAATACTAAGTTTTGTTTTCAATGGAAAAAGTGTATCTAACTTAAGCTGAATGTTCCGTGCTACTTGGTAGATGTCTCATATTATATTTGAAAGGAACTTTTTGAAATCAAAATCTAATATTTTCCGAGGTAGAACTTTTTTGTGATAATTTCCATTGGCACATTCAATGATAATCTAAAGATACACGGTTCAGGCTGTATTGTGGATGCAGCATAGACTCGCAATCAAACTTACTTAGTTTACCCCAGTTAATTTATATGGTGAGTCGTCAGGACTTTTCTATTCATAAAAAAAAACCTGAAAAATGGTGATTTAAAGCCCCTGGAAACAGTACAATTTAATGTGTAAAAAGCCTATATCTCACTTACAATTTCTCTCGCTTTCTCTCTCACTCCCACTCTCTCTTTCCCTCTCATTCATCCTGCACTCCAAATATTTTCAATTTGCCAACAACTTTAATTTTAAATTTAAAATCTCCTGCTCCAAATGTATGTGAATGTTTAGATAATTACTGTGGATATGTTTTAAAATGTTTATGTATGTATGTGTGTGTGTGTGTTAATGTTTTTTTTGTGTAATTGAAGAGAATTTATTTTATAATAAATTTTTAAATAAATATTTTTTATTGCCACAAACTACAACAACAACATGCCATTAAAACCAATAATATGCTTGAAACTCATAAAACAAAAACAAGCTAATAAAGAATACACTGGTGAACATAAAATTAGCAACAAATTAAATAATGAAACACACATTTTTGGTAACGGTTTTTAGTCTTAATATGATGGAAACACATATTGTTGCGAAGACTGAATAAATATAAGAAAACAACAAAAAAAAAAGATCAAATTACAATAACAAAACTACATAGAAATCATTAAGTTCTAGAAGTTACCACAGCGAAAATAAAAAAAGCCATAAATAAGACAAGAAAGTTGGCATTAAGTGGGCTATAAATACTATTGTATTACATTGCGGAAGTAAGATTTTTTTATGAAAAGGATTGTCAATTATGGCGTTAGTATAGGAAATAACAATCAAACAAATGCATATGTTGCAGCAATTGTGTGTACCTATTATTATTATCCCCACTGTTTAGGAACTATAGTAGACTATATTTTCTATTATTTATCTCTTAATTTAACCACCATTTTGTAGCTAATAGACAATTTAATTTAATAATCTAAATTACTAAATATTTAAATAAAGTTATTATTTTATAAATTCTGTTTCTGTTTCTGGTTTTTTTTTTCTTCTTCATTCCAACCATTTCTCTGTATTTTATTTTATGCCTCCATAGCCATAAAAACCTTAAAAATTGTTTTGTTTTGTTGAACTGAGCAGAACTGAGCTGAGTTTTAGTGCATATTTAGTGCATATAATAATGCATAATAAAATAAAATTTAATTGAAAATTACAACATTATGGTTAATTAAAAAATTTCTATATCGTACGGTTAGAATATTAATTAAGAACAGTTATCAACTTAATTACTTGAAATGAATGAAGCAACAACAAAAAAAAAAAAAGAAAAATAATTTTTCTTTCTCTTTTTTTTTTTAATTGAATGGATAATTAATAAAAACAAACATTTAAAATATGTTTTCAAATATTATTTATGATTGTTTTAAATAATTTAATAAATTTGTGTTGTTTTTTTTTTTGTAATGTTTTCAGGTACAATACTGACCTAGGAGCTATGGACCAGCAATTTTGTTTACGCTGGAACAATCATCCGACAAATTTAACCGGTGTACTCACCTCATTATTGCAAAGAGAAGCACTTTGCGATGTTACATTAGCCTGTGAAGGTGAAACAGTTAAGGTAAGTAAACACAATGGCATTATTCTAGAAAAATAGAAAAAGAAAAATTAAAAAATAACAATATACCAAAAACAAAGTAAGAATATAAATAAAAATGAAATTAAAATGATAAAACTACATAGAAATACAAAGAATAACAGAAATGAAAAGCATTATTACAATAACAAATCAACAATCTAGTTCTAGAAGTTGTTCAATTGAAAATAAATAAAGTCTTAATATAAAGTAGGGTAACCTTGCGCAATGTATAAAGCTTTTTGGATTAGAAATGTCAAAAGTTCTCCTAAGAAAAACCTATAAAACTTTAAAACTGAATTGCATTGCCTGACGATCTGGCAAAAGCCGATACGAACTCCGACATGTTACAGTGTATAGGTCTTGCCTCAGTTTATTTGAATATTGTCAACTCGTTTTACGAAGAGGCTCAATCTTGTTGGCGGCAGGAGGGACGTATGGACAGGAAGAACGCCATCCATCGCACAATGACGATTATTACGGGCCACTATCCTTTTGTTAGGCATGCCAAAAGACTTGGCATTCCGACGAATAACTTCTGCAGGAGCTGTGGGTCTAAGGAGGCGGAAGATACTGTCTTTCATCTTACGTGTCAGTGCCCTCTTCTTGCCATAAAGAGGCGCAAATTTTTAACTTGTCATTTGTTGACATCCATCGACCGAAGTCATAATTATAAAGATTTCTTGCAATAACATGACTTTTATTTTGACACAGAATGGTTTTGTTTAGGAAATGTTTAAACAATGGATAGAAATAATTGTGGTAGATCAGAATGGGCCTAAGGGAGACCTCTTCCTTAATGAGTAGTCACCATCTAACCTGCAATGCAACTTTTTTTAACTTTTCCTTTAAATTTCCGGGTTTTTTTTTATATCTTTTAAAAGAAAAAGATTTAAACTTAATTTCAACCAATATATTGTCAATCTTACCAGTGTTGTAAAGTGTGTTAAGTGAGCACTATGTGCTACGGCCATTAATAACACAATCTCTATTAGTTAAGCGTACAAAAATTGTCAAAGCGTTCGCTCCTTGTCATTAGATTATGCTGTACAACATAAATCGTTGCTAACAAGACATAACAATGGCAATGGCAACAGAAACAGGACCTGAACCGTTGGTCACAATTTGCTGGCGACCATTATCACCATTATCGCAACAACAACCACCTCCACCACCCGCACTATTATACGTTTTGGTATTGTAATTAAAGGAACAATTGAGAAAATGCCTTAATTATGCAGATGTTTTTATGCTCAATTGTTAACCAATGCTATTGTTGTTCTTGCTGTTGTTATTTTATTGTTGAAGTCTCTCTTAAAAAGCTTTCTCTCTTTCTCCTTTCTGCTCTCACTTACTCATACAAATTGTATTTCAACTATTATTTGACAAATTTGATTTTCACTAAAAACTTGCCTTTTGATTTTATTGGCGTTGCTGCATGAATAGATGTTGCAACCATATTGTTACACAATTGAAAAGGTAAAAACCTTTACTTGCTTCAGATCACGACCATGTATCTGCATGGCATGCTTAAATGTACGGGGGATGTGTAAAACTTAATTCACTTTACAACTCGATGTGTCAAATTGAACTGTTTTTTCTTTTGCTCCCCCAGTCCATACACGGATGTTGGGAAATATAAATAAATTGCCAGGTTGAAAAAGTTCGACACACGTTTTTATTTGCACTCACTCTTGCATTCTTATGCTTCCTCTCTCTCTTTCTTACTCTCTTTTGTATACTTAAATGCCACTTTAAACGCCACGGCAAGCCACGTAACGGAGCACCATTGAGTGTTGCTCTAAAGAGTGAACAAAAAAAAAATCGAAAACTTAACGGAAATGAAAAGAACAGAACAGGACAGAACAGAATAGAACAGAACTGACGTGAAGAGTACGGAGAATAAAACAAAAACAATAAAAACAAAAATAAAAAGAAAAAAGGAAAAATAAAAACTTTTTAACTGAAAATGAATTGTTGTTGTCATGAGACACGGCATCAATTTATCACACAGGACAATTGTCGCAAATCCTGTAAGTGTTAAAATCGCAGTAAAAATTCAGTCAACCTAACAAAACGGCAACAATTTTTTTTTTTTTTGTTGAGCAACAGGTTTCTTATACTCATTCCTTCGTCCGTCCATATGTGGTGTGTGTAAGTGTGTCTGACGCCTGTATGTCAATTTCCAATAGCAGTGTTAAAGGAAGAGCAAGGACAAAGAGCATAAACGTTAATATTTAATAAACGAACTGTTGGCAATTCGTGCCATATTTACCGTTACTATTATTACCTAAAGAATTGAAAATACACTGTGAAAAATATTGAGATTCAGAAAAAATACGCAACAGAAAACCAGTGCGAGTCCATAATAAATCTTGCTATTGCAGCTAACCTGGCTCAAAAACCTCCCTATTTTTACGACAATAGCAGTCCAATGACACATGAGGTGAAAGACAGTGTCGTTGTCCTCTTCAGAACCACAGCTTCTGTAGGAATTATTTACCGGAATGCCAGATCTTTCGACATAACTACCAAAAGGTATGAATCGCTATTGTGAAATGGATGGCCATACAAGTCTAATAATATTGCACGTAGCAACTTGCTGCCAACAGATTGATCATCTCCGTGCAATAAGGAGATAATTTCCAGTTTAGCTAATGTACCGGAGTAAATATGCCCTTTAACATGTCGGAGATTGCAATTTCCAATGATATTTCTACGTCCCGGAAGCCATATGAGAGTTACTTTTAAATGATCCTTGCTTTTACAAACAATCTTAAAATTTCTTCAAGTGTACATAACCTCATACGTTAAGACTGGTAAATGCCGGTGATGCTAATATGCGCCATCAGTAGGATAATAACTTGCGACAATGATAATGTGATAATTGACATGTCAGATAAATCACGTTGACAATGAAACGGTTGGAAAACGTTTATGTGCTGTTGTCTTCTTTGCACGTTATTTAACAATGAATACTCTTAATATGTAATATGTACGTGCATTAATACCTTTAATAACTGTATCTCATAAATAATAATTTATGTTTTATTTAATTTCATTTAATTTCTTCTGTTATTTTATTTTGTATTTTACAGGCACATCAAGCCATATTATCAGCATGCAGTCCATATTTCGAAACCATCTTCCTGCAGAACCGTCATCCACATCCTATCATCTATTTGAAAGATGTCAGATACTCAGAAATACGTTCCCTGCTAGATTTTATGTACAAGGGCGAAGTAAATGTCGGCCAAAGTTCATTACCGATGTTCCTCAAAACAGCCGAAAGTCTGCAGGTATGTACAGGAAGATTGAAAACGAGCAGAGGAGAGTTGTGTTATTTAAAATTTTCTCATTTCCTTTGTTCCCATTTTGATTTTAGGTGCGTGGTCTAACAGATAACAACAATTTAAATTATCCTTCCGACCTCGATAAACACCGCGATACAGAAGCGTCTTCACCCACTGGCCGAACACCCTATGGCTCTGGCCCCGGTTTGGGTATGCGTGGCGTTGGTGAACGTGATTCCCGCGATCGTGGACGCGGTGATATGCGTGATGATATTCACTCACACCGTAGCAGTAGCAGCCTGAGTGAACGTAGTTCTGCGGCGGCAGCTGCCGCAGCGGCTGCAGCAGCTGTTGCCGCTGCCAGCGGTAATGCCAGTTTGCAATCAGCCGCAGCGGCTTTAGGTCTAACCGGTGGTGAACGATCTCCTAGTGTGGGCAGTGCAAGTGCAGCCGCTGCTGCTGTTGCTGCTGCCGTTGCAGCTGCAGCCAGTCGTAGTGCTAGTGCTGATGTTTTAAATAGTCGCGGTGATGCCGGCAGTGACCGAGGCAGTGAACGTGGTGGCGTTAATGATAATGGTGTAAGCGGTGGAGGCGGAGGCGGCGGTGGTGGTAGTGGCAGTGTCGAATGTGAACGTACCGGTGATGAACTCGCGCAGCTAGACTATAGTAATCAGAGTAAGAGAGATCGTGATAGAGAGGTGTCGACCACACCAGAGCATATTATTAGTAATAAGCGAAGACGTAAGAACTCATCCAACTGTGATAATTTGTTGACCTCGACTCCAAATGCGAATGTACAGGACAGGCATTACACTCAAGACTCTCAGGTAAATAAATAAATTTAAAATCAAAAACTATTCAAATGAAAAATATGTTGCCAGCAATATTATGTGATCAATTTTTATTAAAAATCATTAAAATATGTTGCAAATAGCATTCGGCAGTACTGTTTGCGAGCTGATATATTGAAAATTTTATTCCTAAATTATACGCGCATTGTCTAGGAAGATGCTTGCTTAGATAGGACTTACATTGTATCCAACAACGAGATTATATAGCACTTCAGTATAATACCCAAGGCTCCTGTACTAGCAGAAACCCTTACAGAACGAGGCATTAATACATTATGAAGGGAAACACATTGTCACTATACTTAGTACAGTAACGAAATACATTTTCTTAAAGGCTGGTGTTTCTAGACAAAAACGCATGGCAACTCTGTTATTTTAGAATCTGTTACAGATGACTAATGACCTGGTGCATTGATTAGTGAACCAACTGTCCATACATATTAACGACCGAATTGACGTGCTTTTGAAAAAAAATGTTGGCCGTTGTCATTGTGTAATGAACAAGTCGGCTTAATTCAGTTGGTAGTGTGTTGACTTATTAGACGCGAGCCCATGATTCAAAAAAATATTTCTCTCAACAGTCTTCCAACAGAAACTCTGAGAGTAAATAAAATTGCCAAGAAAAGTTTCTAAACAAATCTGTTGTTCGAAGTCGACTTTAAATTGTAGATTCCATCATTCATGGATAAAAATCAACACATACAGCATGGGTGGTGTGAGAAACTTAGTTGTAATTCTGACTAAAGCATTTTAATGATCAATTAAGTAAACTGACTTAAGTATGCGTATCGAATTGTTTGCTGGGTTTACGATTGGCAGACTAACGTTTAATCCTTAGATTTCCTTTCGAATAGAAATTCGGACTAGAACGTTTCGGAAAATATGGACTGGCATTTTTGTTATTGTCAAGAGCAATGATAATAACATGTCGATTAACAATCTATTTTAGTTAGAAAACAAATGCAGATAAGGCATTATTTAAGAGTATGGCAGATATAACAATAAAAAAATCACTTTCAATATGACCATTAGAAACCACTTCATGACAGTTTCTTATCTGAATACAAAGTTGAGTTATAGGGTCCACAAGATTTTCCATTTTTTTTTTCTTTTTTTATTATTTTTATTTGTTTAATTATAAATTATGTTGCTGTTGCTGTTGTTGTTTGTTTTGTTTTTTTTTTTAAATTGTTTTAAAATTTTTTTTAGCAATGATTACAACACCAGTCGCATATTATCAGTGAATTGATAAGAAATCTTTTTGCAGCAACAAACATTTGTTGGTTGTGATGAATTTTTTAAAAATAAAAAAAAAAATTATAAAAACTGAATAAATAAATAAAAATTACATTTTATACTTCATATATATATATACATACATATATGTATACATACAAAGATTCCCATATAACAGCAAATAATGCAAGTCATTCCATTTCATTTCACTTTCATCTCTAAAATGGTAATAAAAACGTCATGCCGCTTAAATATGAACGTTGTTGATACCGTGTTATAATGAAGATTTAATTTGTAAATGTTTTGAAAATTAATTTTGAATTTAAATTATGCATTTTTAAAATACAATAAAAATATATTTATGTATGTGCATACGTGTACATGTATGTGTTTAAATTATTTTTACATATTAATTTAATGCCATTAGAAATAATGTGTTGTAATCTTTAATGCATGCCTAACAACAACAACAAAAAATATTTTAAATGCCACAAAAATATGCATATGATGTATGTATGTATGTATGTTCGTATATACATGCACATACATAATGATTCCATGAATGGTAGAGAATGTATGTAAAACAACGAAAATAAAATATTTTAAATGCCTGAATTAGTTGCAACACAGCGGGCAGAGTGGCAGGAGAAGAAGAAGAATTCACAGTAGCAATAGACGTTCATAATTGTTGTACAACAGCGGAAATGGCCAGGAAATGTTAGAGTAGTTGTAGGTGTTAAAATATATCCTGTAGCGGAAACATTTAAAATTTTAAACATTCTCTTGATTTCAGAACTTAAATTGTTTATTTCACACCAAATAAAATTTATGCATAATTTTTGCAATACACTATACATACATACATACATACGTACATATATATATACGAACAACAATTTAATTACAATATTAATTTAATTTAATTGTTTAACAACAATTTGCCTTCTTTTTTTTTGGTTTTTTTTTGTTGTTGTTGTTTGTTTTTGATTAGAATAGGCTCAATATTTAATATGGCCATATAAATGAGTTTTAGGTTGAAGAGGCAGTATTTCCACGTCCAATGCAATATATTTTAGATTATCTGCAGACATGCATACATACTTAGGTACGTAAGTACATTTAATAAGGGAAACTACTGATAAACAAAAGTAAATTGCAATGCAATGTCATTTATAAACTTAGTATCGCAATTAAACAATAATTTAATTTAATTTACATCTAAGCATCTAAGGGAACTTAAACTATGGCACCAAAACCTATAAAAGAAAAAACAAAATAAAGGAAAGTCAGGCTGCTCTTCTATTATACAATCCCGTTAAAGTCCAAGGATTATAGAAATTATTGTAATTTGTTCCGTTTAAACAATAGCTGCTACACCTATTTACAACACTTTAGTCAGGATTAAAACCTAGCTTCTCCATACACCTAGCTTCTCCATACACTCATGCCTTTTGTATTAATTTTAACAATGAGTTGCAGGACTTACACCTTAAAGTCAACTCCGAACGACAGATTTTTACAAAACTTTTTATGGCAATTTTATTTACTCTCAGAGTTTTAGCCAGAAGACAGCTGAGAGGAAATCAGGAGTGATACAGGAGCTAGGGTTCGAATATTTAGTTTGCATCTAGTACGACAAAACAATTCAACCTGCACCACGATGGTTTCTAGATTCCCTAAACTTTCCTATCATGGATAACTATCATAAGCTGAAAGTAAATTTGAGGCTCCTAGCAGAGCGTAACACTTATCGGTCTTATCGAAACTTACTACTACTACTATCAGTTACTACTATCAGCCACTATCAGCTACTATCAGATATCTTTTTATTATTCCTTTAGATCCTTGAAGCTCCTCACGGCTGTTACAGAACATTGCAGTTCTTTTGCTTTTCCAAACAAGTTTTCTCAGCTAAAAAAGAATTGGTCTACTTTAGAAGTCCCTGTGATAATAGAGCTGCCATTTGTCATTACTTTCTTTGAAAATATATTTTACGGTTGCATTTTAGTATTTGTCGTAGTCCAGTGGGCAGTATATAAACTAATTAGACGAGAGGGCTGAATTTAAACCCTAACTCTGTCATCTAGAAAGAAAGATAGTAGTAGGGGCCACTTCTTATCTGCTGAATGTGAATATACTAGCAAAGACTTAAATCTTGTTTTACCCTTTAGTATATTTTTATATATTTTTCACCCTCTATACCTACAATTTCGAAGTATCTATTTGTCATAAACGCTGCCATTTTTAGTCAGCCATTAAAATTTGAAAACATTAACGCTGATAAATGTTGCTGGAACGATAATTTAAAAGGCTTAAAAAGTAAAAGTAATACTAAAGTATTAAAGTTTTACATTTTAAATACAGACACGAATTTCATAAATAAATACAAGGCATTTGATATCTTCAATTGAAAGTAAAAAAAAAGAAAGATAACGGCAATTTAATTTAATTTTCTTATCTAAAAGCGAATGATATTTTAAGCTAAACAAAAAATGTTTAGAAATAAAACAAAATTCATATTGTTATTGTAATTTAAGCAACATGTTGCTGAACTATTTTAAGTATTTCAAAAATTTAAATCGTAATATTTAACTTTAAAAATTCCAACCTCAGCTTCTTATAATAGTGTAGCTATGATAATTAAAATAAAATGTTGCTTGCAACATGTTGCTGAAGAAATGTATATTAAAATTTAACTTTTCTTTATTATAGGCACCCTCAAATTTTAAATCAAGCCCTGTGCCAAAATCTCTTGGTGGCGGCGGTGGTGGCGGTAATACATCAGAGAATGAAGATTCTGTCGGTCGACGCGATAGTCCGTTATCGGCGAGCGCTCTTACTGGTGGCGGTAATGTTAATGCATCATCCGGTGGTATGGGTTTAAATCAGTCGTTGAGTATTAAACAGGAATTAATGGATGCCCAACAACAGCAACAACAACGTGAACATCATGTATCCTTGCCACCCGAATACTTGCCGGTATGTAGAAACAAGAAAACTATTCTAGAGTTTATAATTTTTTTTATTATTATTATTTGCCTTATCAATTAACTGCAGAAAAAAGTATTTAAAAGCTTAGGTTTTCGTTATTTTGAAAATGTTTATAAACATGAGCTTTAATTTTGTTTGTAAAATAATCCATTTTGTATCGTTTTAACATTAAAAATTATTTACTTATTAATTTATATTAAAAATGTTTATTTTTGAAAAACATTCCTTCTACATAGTGCTAAACATTGTATAGAAATTCAGAATAAAATATGAAAAAACCCTTTTTTTATGCCTTCTAGTGAAAATTATTCTTAGCAACATGTTTATAAACATTTTTTTTTTCAATTTGTTTTTTTGTTTATTGATATTTGATTTATTTTGAATGCTTTTGATTTTTTTAAAAATCGCTTTAATTTGTTAAGGTTTTTTCTTTGGACCGGTACCGTGGTTCCAATTTTTTATTATTTTTTTTTATTGTACCATAAATGTTATATTCTATACAAAATTTGTTTTTTTTTTCTGTTAATGCTAGAATTAATTTTTTTATTATTGTATAAAGAAAAGGAAAAAATTTATGCTTTAAACCTTAAAATAAATTGAGTCAAAAGAAAAATGATTTTTATTTTCAATTTTGCTCAAAAAAGAAAAAGAAACAAAATTAAAGAGAAAACTTAAAACTTAAGGAATCAAATCAAATCGAAAAAAAAATGGTGAAATGTTTTTGGAAGGACGAAGGATTATTGAGAAAGATAGAGGTTTAAATATCGGCCGAGAAAAAGAAAAAATCTAAACAATTTAAATGGTTTTTGCAAATAAGTTTCTTTCCCCTTAACTTCTATAACTATTTAAAACGTTTGAAAACAAAAACATCTTCAACATGAAGCTACACTTTACATATTACACTTTACATACAAAGAAAGAAAAAATTGAAACAAAACAAATACAACAGCACAGTAATCCTTCCCCTTTTTTAAACTTAAAACATTTTAATTTTCTTTTTGGTTTTTCTTCTTTTATTTTTCTTGAGTTTTAATTTTTTGTTCTTTATTTTGTTTTCTTTTCTGCTCTAATTTTCGAAAAAAAAATTTTTGTAAAAACAAACCAAAAATCAATTTCAAATTGGCCAAAGACCACCATTAATCTCGATAATCCTCCAAGACCACAAAAACTAAGCAAACAACAAGAACAACAAACGCAACAGCGACAAGTTGCTAAAGATTTTAAACAAATTGCCACAGAAACATTTACGAAACATTTGCAGCAAGAGTATGAACATTTTCAAAAACAACAAAAAGAACAGTTAGAACAACAACAACAGCAGCAGCAACAACAACAGCAACAATTAGAACAAGAACGTTTGCAAAAAGGTCAACAACAAACCTTATTGTTTCAACAGGCCGTTGAGGTGCAATTGAAACGTTTACAGCAACAAACGCAGCAACATTTTAAAAATGCCTGGCAACAAAATGTTGCTGATATAGAATTGGCCGCTACTTCTACTATTCAAAGATTATTGCAACAACAGCAGCAGCAACAACACCAACAACAATATTTAAATTTTACAACAGAAACTGCATCCACCTCTAGAAATACCTCCCATAGTTTTGGTGCTCCACCCTCACCTATAAACCCTCTATTGCCAGCCACAAACACTACAACACCATCAACGTCGCGTAAAAATGGTCGCTTTCGCACAAATTGGCTATTCCTGTACGAATGGTTGCAATTCGACGAGCACTCTAATACAATGTTTTGTAAATTTTGTCGCAAATGGTCAAGTGAACTGCCCGATATACGTACCTCTTTCGTGGAGGGCAATTCGAATTTTCGTTTGGAAATCGTTAATCATCACAATAAATGTAAATCTCATCGTTTGTGCTACGAACGAGAGCTAAAAGAAACGCAACAAATACAAAATCAAAAGCAACAAAATCTTAAAGCCAGTGAAAGCACCACAGCTAAGGCCGCAGCAATCACAGAAAAACAGGATAATAAACAAACGAAAAAACCTGAAATTATTACCATAAATGTAGGAGATGACAGTTCATAATAGGAGTACAATAACGATACAGCTTTTAAGGGATATTGTTTTAGTTGCAAACTGGTTTTAAGAGAAGCTTCATATACAAAGCTAAGACCATTCGTGAATTTCAGTTTTAAATTTTCTTTATTTTTAATAAAAACTATGAAACAGTTGGATTAAATTCTTTTTAAGTCAAAGTTCCCAATCTAAACTTCCGAAAATTTTCGACTGTTATGAGCTTCTTTTCCAGTGATTCCAAATTTTTATGAAATATTCTCTTTATGTATGTATCTATAGGAGCCAGTAAGGATAGCTCTCAGCTTATTAGTTGATAAGCCGATATGTGTTGCCTTGCCTTGCATAAGTTCCAGGTATATGTATTCGCAATATCTAGATATTGGGCTCGAAGCAAGCGCTATTCTAAACAAATATTGTTTAAGTCAACAAAACTTAGTCAAAAGACCATTTAGTGTTGCAAAATCCAAATATCTTTCCACTATAATTACCTGCTATAAGTTTAAATTGTTTAAAACTAGCATGATTTGGAAAAAGTCTTCCCTTCAAACTGATTTATCTGCTCTTTCCTGCGAACTAAAATCCACCAAAGGAGCTAAGTCCCTTCATGGCATAAACTTTTGCTTGGTTGGTATATCCCAACATTTCCTATATCACACAATGGTCCTTCTCTTAAAACACAGTTATTATTTGATCTTCGCTGCTTAATAGAAAATTCTTTATTAGGTTGCTTTCAACTACAACAATATTCTTTAAATTGTAGATTGGCGAACATATTTTATAATTTATTTAATAATAAAAAAAGAAAACAAATTTATTTCAAAATGTATTTTTTTTATAATCTTTACAAACTGTATATAGCACGTAAGCCATATGAATAATAATTTTAAGTTAATTTAAATTAAAAGCTCAGGTTATTTTATATTAAAAAAAAAAATCAAATCAATCAATCAAAATGTTTATAATTTTGTCGTTAATTTTAAGGTTTAAAGCATATTATTTTTATTATTATCTTTTGATTCGCTTATAAATAAATTTTAAAAAGAAAAATACAATACAATACAATACAATACAATATAAAACAAAACTAAAAATCTTTTAAATTATTTCATTTTAAAAATATGTTCTCTTCTTACTTTCACCATTAAAGCCTGGAGCTTTAAAACATACAGCCGATGATATGTCATCATTATTGTCAAGCCATGCTTTACAGGCTGCCGATACACGAGAAGATCACAATGATACCAAACAATTATCCTTTGATCAGTCCGATAATATTGATGGTAAGTCTTTCACTCAAAATATATTAAATATATACGTTATATATACTATGGTTTTTTTTATTATTATTATTATAATTCCTTTATATACATACATATAAATTATAAATACATATTTATACAATTTAAAAAGAAAAGAAGAAGAAAAAAAAAACAAGAAACAAACAAATTTTTATCTTTTAACTCCTTGTTAATATACTACTTAATTAACTTACCTTACCTTACCTTACCTTACCTACTTATACTATAATAATATTTACAATAAATAATACATACTTATATACATAATATATTGTATACTTATGCTATACATAGTATGCCTTTTAGTATCAATTGATAATTTTTTTTTTTTTTTGTATTAGCAGTAGTATTTTGTTTCCTATACCAAGTAATAGACCCCCCTCCCTTATTTATTTTGTAAAAATTATTATTTTTCTGAAAATTTTATTTTGTAGTTTTTTTTTTTTTTGATTATTTTTAGATTTCATTATAAGAAAATTTTATTAATATTATACGTATATAAAAAGCAAGACAATAATATATATTTTTCGTTTTGCAAACAATGAAAACAAAAAGAAACTAAAAAAGTAAAAATAAATTACAAATGAAATGTGTTTCTACTCGACAAAGCCGTTAATAATTTATTGACCACAAAAATAAGTTGTTCTTTGTGCTGGGATTAGTAGTCTAAAACCATCCGGCGGCACCTATTCCTTTTCGATAATTTGTCCACTAAAACTTTATCTTTAACAAAGTCTAGCCAATAATTATTAAAGACTAAACCTATTCGTTGTTACTGATAAATGAACACAAAATTATTCTTGTGTCGTTTAAAAAAATAACACTATTGGAGATGATAAGTTATTGCTTTTCTGACGGTTTCTACTTCAACTCGAAAAAAGAAAATCGATCTAGTATGGTTAGATTCGATTGCTAAAGTTGTTCGCGAATTGAGTCGGCTACATTCCTAATCCAGTCTTACACATTTGAAATCCTATCTTACTAACTTATTTAATTTCTTATTACAATCCTTTATTCAGCTTTATTCAGCTCACTTTTTACACCACCCATGTTGTGTGTGTTAATTTTATCCATCAGTGAAGCGAGCTACAATTTAAAGTCAACCCCAAACAACAGATTTTCGAGAAATTATTCTCAAAGTTTTTTTTCCAAAAGACTGCTGAAAGAAACTCACTTCATATTTCGTTTTATTTGTGATGTCTGGATAACGGGCTCTCTACCAATAAACCTACACACTATTTGCTAGCCTACGACAAATTCCGTCAGATTCAAAGCATTCGCTTCTGCAAACTAACTTCAGCCATGTGCGCTTTCACATAGAAAGCTCATTAAAATTCTGCCTCTTCTTTACACAAACAGTTCCTAAAATAGTCGAAATGTGTATGGCCCCCCATACGCCCAGACATACATCCATTTATGCATCGTT
Source organism: Sarcophaga bullata (assembly GCA_005959815.1). Lineage (NCBI taxonomy): Eukaryota > Metazoa > Arthropoda > Insecta > Diptera > Sarcophagidae > Sarcophaga > Sarcophaga bullata. Next base: position 491,455 of record QOCX01000041.1, on the reverse strand, counting down.
ACAAGCCTGGATGAGTTTGACAAAATTCTCTTTAAATTGTAATAGAAAATAAAAATTGAAAACTACGTATGAAATTTCTTCAAAGCCTTTGATCTTTTTAATGCGGTGCTTAAGTAAAAGTCTTCCAACTCAAAACCTTGGAAGAGGTAGATAGTTCTTCTCTCTACAAATTAGAAGATTTCATTTTTATTTCTATTATTGCTCTTAAACGCTCTCAGTTTGGCCATGAACGTAGAGTTTTTATATTTTGAAACTCAACATTCGTTTGTGAATAAATTTTAGTAACCACTCCTTACAAATCATTGCTTTAAACGATGTATTAGCCTTCCTTACAGTACCTTGAATTCGTATTTTTGATTTATTTTACACTTCATTCCTTATTGAACTCAGTTGTTCATTAGAATCCCTAAATCAAGGTTATGAACTTAGTTTTTCACACCACCCATATATAATGCCACACCTCAAGTTTCAAAAAAAAATTGGTACAAAAAACCAATAATTTGTTATTGTTAGTAATTATTAGAAAAAATCAAGTTAAACACATTTCATTTGGATTTCTTTTTTTAATGAAAACAATATTTTGGGAAATCAAAATTATTATTATTTTTTTTTATTGTAAAATTTGTCAAATAAATTTTTATAAAAGCAACAGTTTCGGTTTACATTGAAAGAAAGAAATAATTGGAAATTTTTTTATGTATTTTTGAACTTTTATATTTAAATTGGAAATATAAAATGATTCAAAGTACACTTAACTAAAATAACAGAAACAAATTGATCATAATGTAAACCGAGACTAATTGAAATTTCTTTGGGTTTGGGTTTTGAGTTGAGAAGTATCTCATTTAATATAAAAATTTTTTTTTTGTTTTTAAACAATCAATTTGTATAATTGTATATTAAAATTAATTAATATTTTTGGTAATTTTGTTTTTAATTTCTTGTTTTTATTTCCCTGGGTTTTTTGCATGCTAAAGAAAAACTGATTATTTTTTTTTTATTTCCCAACATTTGAACTTCCTTTGAAATATCTTGAAGAGACCCGTGAAATGAACGACTGTCTCTCTCTCTCTCTCTTTAAATACTTATGTAAAACAAAAAATATATATTATTTGTTAAATTAAAAAAAATTTAAAATAAAATAAAAGCATATACAATTGAAAAAGCTTGTGTAAGTATTTAAATTATTAGAATATTGACAATTTTGCCTTTGCCATTTTTTTTTTAAACAAAAAAAAAAATATGCAGCAAACAAAAAAATAAAATAAAAACGCTTTCAATAGTAGAATTTTTTTCTTAAAACATTATTTTTTTTTAATCACTATCTTTTTGAAAGCAACAGATCAACACCTCTCCTACCAAATCAATATAAAAATATTTTTTTTTATTATCTATTTATAGAAAATATTTACAAAAAAAAAAAATTAGAAAAATTATTTAAAATAAACACAGATTTTATTTAATAAAAAAAAAACATTTTTTTTTAACTTAGTTAGTTTATAATTAATTAAAAAAAAAAGATTTAATAAATAAAAAAAACAAAGCTTATAGTTATGAGTAATTTACAAATGATTATTTAATTAGTAGCTTATCTTATGAGTATGTGTTCTTGGCATGTTGCATGTTAAACTTAGTATATTTCACTACTCTTGCTCTGTTTTTTCTCTCTTTTTTTTACTATCCTATATCTTATGACATTCTTTTTAGCTATTTATCCTTATGATTTGTTTTTTATTCTTATTTTCTTTGAATTACAATATAATTCTTTAGTTTAGATTACTCTCCTCTGTGCAGCACTCTTTAATTTCCCTTTTTCGTTTATTTATTAAGTTTAAATTAACGTTTTAGTTTAAATTCTTTTTTAAAATTTGTTGTCATTTCTTAATTTCAAATTTTTTTTTTCTTTTTATTTATTCACTTAATTCTTTACTTATTTTTTTTTTTTTATTTTTTTATTTTATTTTATTTTAATTTCTCTTTTTTATGTTAACATTCATATAAAAAACATCAACTTGAATAACTTTTCAACGTGTTAAAGAAAAGAAAAAAAAACATTCTCTCAAATTAAAATCACGTATAAAACTTTATTCAAAATTCTATTAATCCACATTATTTTTAATATAAAACATGAAAATAATTTAAAAAAATAAATACAAAATGCCTCCGTTGTTAGTTAAAAGAGAAAAAAAATATAAATTTTCTTTTTAATTTTCTAGAATTTAAGTACAAATTAAGTTTTATTAACCAAAATCAAAAATGAAAATTGGCAATACAAAAACCATATCGTATATTTTCTTCATTTATATAAAACTAACGTATCATCTAAACCCCTTCTTAAAATCCATTTATTAATTATAAAATAGAATTCAAATATTTCATACCGTTATCATTACTTACTTGCAACTTTGCAACTCAGGGAGAAATTAATAAAGCGCCCGTTTGCTCTTTTTTATTGATTACAAAACATACAATAATTTGACTTCCGTACTATGGCCAAGTCTTAATAGGCTAGGCGAATGATTGATAATCACTACGTTTATTAAACATTAATTTAACTGTGCTTTAACCGGTCCAAAATTGTGTCATAAATATTTTGTATTCATGAGCCCCCTGTTCAAAGGATAGAGCAGTTGACTTAATTATCTTTTTTTATAGGTTTAAATTGAACAACAATGTTGTAAATTTTAATTTGAATAGTAAACCTGTTGTAAATCAATATTGATTTATAATTCTTGAAACTAATGTCAATATTTAAATAGGTTTAGAAATGAAAGTGATGAAAAGTGCCCTGATAATCTACAAGATAATGTACTACACTATTAGCTCGAGATTATTTGTTCGATTCTACCAGAGACTCTGGTCTGTTATATTACACCGTCTTACTTAAGGCTAAGTCACTCGGCAACTCCAATAGGCTGTTTACGATGTTAGATAGCCGAAAATTTCTATGAAAATAATTTCTTGGTTAATTAAATGATCGCCTGAAACCTCTTGTCTTACAAAAATAAAGCAGAAGTCTTTAGATTCCGCCCTAAACCCCTTGAGGCACGGACTCTAGAGTTTAAAGTCTACTTTGAACGGCAGATTGTTAAGAAAGTTTTTATGGTAATTTTATCTTACTCCCAGAATGTTTGCTTAAAGTCTGCTGAGAGGAAGTCAACGGAAAATATTTTTTATATTTCTTTTATTCGAGAGGTCTGAGCAGGGGCTTTAACCACGGACTCGCTTCTTAATAAGCCAACACCGACTCTACTAGATTTGATAATTACTATTAAAATATGAAGAATTACTTCTAAATTTATTAGTTTTTTACTTTATGAAGATATCATATGTATAAACAACACTCTAGGTTTTTGTATGAAATTTTACTCTCCCTTTACATTATTTATTTTAAATGCATTTAGTTTAGAAATTTTGATACCTTTATGTATATTTAAAGAATAGCAAACTTTTCTGAAAATGACAACTACTATGTCCAAACTTCAAATCATACAAATTTTCTTAACAATTTTAAAAATTACCGATCTCTGCTTGAAATGATGTTTCTAAACATAAAGATTTCTATACTTTGATATTTCTATTACGTATGGGAATATAACAGTAGAATATCTTAAAACGAATTACTTCACAACTACTTCAAATACAATATTTTCCTTAATAGGAGCCAGACAATTAAAAACCAAATCAATTTATGATGCATATACAGAATCATTCTCACTTATTTTCGACTCGCCATTACCAAACCAAACCCCCATCAATCATTCACTTTACACAAGTTTAGCTTTAAAACCAATGAAATAACCGATCTTTTGAAATAACACCACATATATAATCTTAATTATAATTTCCTCTCTACTTTTTGTCTTTAATGTTGCAACTTATAAAAAAAAAATAAAAAAAAAAAAATCAAATTAAAATTTAAAAAAAAATTACGAGAAAACAAAAGTATTGAAAAAAAAAAATTATTTTTAAAATATTAACTAAAAAGTATATGTGATCTTATGTTATAATTTGTTTTTCCTAAGTATTTGTGGTTTTTTTCGTTTGTAAACATTAATTAACAACTAAAAAATTAAACTAAGTTTTAAAAAAATTAAATATTTATTAAATTTTCTAATAAATTTTGTGTCAAAAAAAAAAAGAAAAATAACCCAAAAAAAAAGCAATTTTTTTTAATGAAAGAAGTGTGGATCTGCCAAGTTTAGGTTTCTTTTTACATATATATATAATATATATGTATATAAAATTATTATTTTTTTTTTTTAATAATAATAATTTAATATTTTCTTTTTCTTTACACTTTTAAATGTTTGTGTTCTTTTTTTCTACTAACTCTATATTGTGTCGTCCTTGTTTTATATTTTTTATAAACAAAATTCTAAGGATTATAAAAACAGAAATTTAAAACAAAAAAAATATAATAAACTGTTTAACTAAATTATATTATATTTTAATTTATTTAATTATTGCCGCACATATTTTTTATTATCAACAAATTTAAATAAACTTATAAATGTTTTATTTTTTTTACTATAAAAATACAAAAAAAAAAATTATTCCATAAATGGTGTTTAATGGCTTTATACCACTATATATTTTTTTGTAAAATATATTTAAAAAAAATTTCTTATTTAAACTTTTACAAAAAATCAAAACAAAATATAAGTTTATTAAATACAAAAAAAAAAAATAGAAAGATGAAGAAAAGAAGTTTTATTTTTATTTAGGCTGAAAGTGTTTAAAAAAAAAACAGAAATTATAATGAAAAATAATAATGAAAACTGAAATTAATTAGAAAATATAATGTTGCAACATTGAATGTAAAAAAGTACAATTTACCATAATTTAAATGAAATAAAATTAAAAACAACCAAAAACAAAATCCCATTTGATTACAAGTTTAATATATAAAAAGAAAACAAAACCAATAAAATAAAACAAAAACAACGTTACTCCCAAAAAATAAAAAAATAAATCAACAATAATTTAAGAACATTTACACCCTTAAACGAATTTAAAAAAAAAACAAAATCTACCAAATAAATGNNAACAAATTTACCCAGAAAACACTCACTATTCAATTAATATTTTAGTTTAATTTATTTTTTTATCACTTATTTTATTAATTAATTAATTTTTTTTTTCAATTGCTAACTACCTAGCATTATTATTATTATTATTTTGTTTTTCTTGTTACTGGCTTTAAATTTAAGTTTAATTTTGTTTTGTTTTTTTTTTTCGATTATAATTATTTTTATTATTTTCCTTTATGTTGTTCAATTACTTACCAAAAAAAAAAAAAAATACTTTGTTTTGTTAGAAAAAAAAACAATAAATAAATATACATAATTATTATTTTTTTTTAATCCCGGCATAACCTAAATGC
>QOCX01000041.1:422646-473629 GCA_005959815.1 Sarcophaga bullata | reverse complement strand
CGTTTCCTAATGGCTTAAGGCAATGAATTCTTTTTTAAACTTTAGGTTTCAGTGGCATGTGAAATCAATTATGGGCTGGTTACGCCAATCTTAGTCCATTTTAGTGAATAAAGAAATATTTTCTTGTAAGATTTTCTAATATATTTTCGTTTAAAACGATACTCTTTTAAGGCCATAAAAATCCTTCAGAAATCTTGTCGAATAACATGTAATACCAGCGTTATCGCTTGATTGAATTATCAACTTATGATTGCCGAAATTTGCAAATATATTTTCGAGGTTATCTCCTTATTTTCTGCGAAAAATATTGCTAATTTCATTGAATGTATGAAACCTGCAGCTAGGACATTAAGACACTTTCATATTCTCTTGAAAATGCTGTCTGTAATTTGCGCTTATGTTTGAAAATAATTTTAAAACACAATTGGAAGTCAATTTGATGTTAAATAATGAACAAAATAAAATAGAAATCTTAGTAAAAAGTAAAAAATATTAAATGAAAACTAAAAAACAAACACTATTTATATTGCACTAAAACAAGCACCATAAGTTAAAAATGAAATAAAAAGTTAAAAATTGAGTATCCTTTGAAAACAAGGTTTCATTATTGGATGGCATATTTATTAATAGAAAAAAAATAAAAAAAATAAAAAATTAATATTTAAGCACAAATATTCTTAAAGTGGTTTCGTAAAAAAAAAGTTAAATTTATTTATTTTCAATTTAAACAAATTTGCCAAACTAAACTAATAAGGAAATGCTAAAATTAAAAATACAAAAACACAAAAAGAGTAATTGAAAGTGTATTTAATTTTAAAAAGTTTTTTAAAATCAAGAAAACAGAAGTAAAAAAAAACTAAAATAGCAAAATCTTACATTTTAGTAAAGGACTAAAAATTAAAACAAGGTGCATAGTCTCGTTTAAGTAGGAAAACAAAGCCAATTTGAATAGTTATACAAGCTGACGGAGCAGAATTAGTCCAATTTATTATTAGGAAAACCTCAATGTTAGTAATAAATCGTTAAATCGTAAAAATATTTGTGGTAAATCATAGCAATGTGTTGTTAAATGTCTATTAACTCCTTAAAATTTCACTAAATGTCTTCAACTATTAAAAAAAAAAATACAAAAAAAAACATAAAAGAACAATAAAAAAAAATTTCAACTTTTAAGCCCCTCTTTGAAAGCTGCTGGAATGTTATATTTTGTAAAAACAAAAAACAACAAAAAAAAAACTCAAATTTACATTATATACTAAAAAAACAAACAAATTCTATGAGATTTTATTAATAATTTATATTTATATTGTATTTGTATTTGTAAAAATTATTATGATTATTATTTATAGTAAAAACATTATACAGATTTCAAATAGTCTGTAATAAATTATTTAAAATAAAAAAAAGAAACCCTTTAAACACCCCACTACTACTACTACTATTAACAAAAGGAAAAAAATTAATTAAATTTAAACTTATTGATATTAAATGTCTTAAAAATTAAAAATAAAAAATCCCATAAATTTATCAATTTGACAAACCCGAAAACCAGTCACAACTTCCATGTCTTTATTACGTGTAACTGTCTCAAAACAAAAAAACAAAATTGTTTCAAATCCCTTTGTTAATATGATCTTCTTAGAATTACTCTGACCACCCTCCCCCTGCCCCTTAGAGCTTCCTTTTTATCTCTTTAATTGTTGTTTCTATTGCATAATATCGTCTAATGAATTTGCCTTTTTAGTAAAGAAAAGTCTAAATTTAAGAGAATTATTATTTTTTTTTTAACTTTTTAAACATGAAATTTTATTATAGGGAATATTTTTTTAAATTAATTATTTTTCTACTAAACAAAAGTGTACAAAATATATTTTAATTAACCTCTCTATAAGTTTATTTTTATACTAATTCTTAAGCATTTTTTTTTATTAATGCGTTTTTAACTAATTTAATTAAATTTTTTATATAAATTTTAACAAAATGTGTCAAAGACATTGAAATAATGAAATAATTTTTTATTAAATATTCTTATTAAAAACTATACCTAGCTAAATTCTAAAAAGAAAACGTTTGATCTTATGATTTTATGATCTTATCTTACAGGATAATTTACACACAAACAATAATAATTTAATAACTGATTTATAATTCTAAAATAGGATTCTGAATTAAATGTGCTTCATTTCCTACAAAGCATTTCTATTTTTTTGGAATTTTTTTTTAATTCTTTAGACAGTCTAGTCAGTTTGGTAATAATATCAGCCTTACGAAACTTTTTTGTAAACTATTAAAAGCAGAACTTCCATTAGTTTCCATGTAAAAAGAAATCACTTAAAAGATATTCTTTTTCGAAATTATGTTACAAAAATCGCATAAAAAATTTACAAAAAAAAGATTTTGTATGTCAAAAATTTTAAATATAAAATATTAATTGAGCTGGTAATTGTTTTAGAGAGAATTTACACATGAGAGATTTTAATAATTGTAGCATTATTTGCATTGTAGCATTATAATGCTAAATGTTGAAAAAAAATTTTTTTGAACTGATAATTTATTAAACGCAACGAAAATTTCAATTTTCTGGGCCTCTGCAGCCTCTCTTAAAATTGTTGTTCTTATTACGACATATGAAACACAATTTACTTACTCTAATCATTCTTAACCTAACTTATTTCGTAATTTCAATATGGAAATAAAAAAGTGAACAATTGCAGAATAAATCATACATTATGCTAGGTTTTTAAATTTAGTTCTTAATGAGAATATTTAATAAATTTAGCAAAAATTATATATAAAACAACGTTCGGCCATACTTTTAAAATGAAATTAAAATAATTTATAACAATTTAAAACCACCTTCTTAAATACCACCACTACCACACAAACTATTATACTATCCCTTAACTTATAGAAAAATTACAAACATTTTCACATTTAATACATGTAAATATATATTTAACTAAAACAAACAAACAAAAAATACTATTAAAATACTACAACAAGAAAATTTAAATATATTTACTCAATGTATGTGTCTTTAACAGAAAAAAAAAAACAAACAAACAAACAAACAAAATAAATAAATATAAATAAAATACAGAAACGACAACAACAACAATTAATGAAATAAAGAAAGGATATTTAAAAAAAAAATTAATTAAACTAATTAACATTATTATATTAGCTATATACATACATACATATGTATTTAAAATATTTTATTTTCATTTAAACAAAAACAAAAACAAAAAACAAAGAATATTTGGTGCACAAAAAACAAAAGAAAGAAAAAACAAACATAAAATACGAAATTTATTTATTTTAAAACATGGTTTTTTTTATTTTAAACGATAGATTGTTCCAAAAATGTGATAAAAAAAAAGAAAAGAAATTTATTTTAAAAATTATTACGAAAGCATGAAATAGAGATTGAAAATAAATGTGAAAAGTTAAGTTGAAGTAAGGCAAAGGAATGTAACAAAAAGATAGAAAGAAAGAAAAAAAAAAGAAACATGGTGCTAAATCCAAATAGTTATGAAAAATGATTTGAAAAATAGCTCTAAAAAATACATATATTTTCAGCAGAGAAATCATAGATTTTATAACTTAAGTTAATAAGGCAATTATAATTTAACTTTTAATTTATTTTTTTTTTTAATTATTATTATTATTAAAAATATATTTTATTATACATAAATGTTACAAATTAAATGAAATTAATTAAAATAATGAAAATAACGTATGTGCAATAATTTACTAGTTTTTTCTTTTCAATTTGATAATTAAAAGAATTAACAATGAAATTATTAATGTTTTAAAGAAAAATAATAAAATTATTTTTTTTTATAATTTTATTTAATTTATTATTCTAATGCAAGGCAATTTTTAAGTAATAATTGTTAAATTAAAAATTAAAACAATAATTGTGCAATTAATTTCTTTAATGAAAGTAAAAACCAGAAAAACAAAACTATTTTTTAAATTAAAACTTAAAATTAGTATTTTAAATTAGTTGTAAAGAAAACATAACCTAACAACAAAAACAACAACAACAACAACAACAACAAAAACACAAAAATCATTTAATAAATTTATTACAAAACAAGACTTTTATCTTAACAACAAAAAAAATAAAAATAAAATATACCTGATTTATATTGTTAAGAAAAGTTGAAAATAAGAGGTGGCACAAAGAAATACTTGGAAAATCTTAATGGACCTTGGCAAAAGACACTAATTACACTAATTAATTTTCTAATAGTTAAATTAAATATTTATTGAAATGTTTACTAAAATTTGCCAATATTTAAATCTATATTGATTAATAAATCAGAAAGTTTTTTAATTGAAATATTTCAAATTAAAAATTATTTCTAGTATTTTGCATAGAAAAACAAAATATTAAAATTTTTCACATAACATTAAATTCTATGGTCAAGTCGGCAGTCAACTCTGATAAATTTTATATTACACTGTGACAGATGCCATCTAAGCACTTAATAAATTAAATTGTCTATACAAATAAGTATATAGACGTAAAATAAATTTTTCATATTAAAATTAAATTAGAATGTTAGAACTTCCAATATACCATATAAACTTTAGGTGTTAAAACTTTTCAAATTTTCATATTAAAGTTATGTCAATTAAATTTAGTGTCTTCTCTTTCGATTAAAATACTCATCAAGTGTATGGAAAATGTTCGGCTATAAAAAGGCAAGTTGAGAAGTCTCTGTATCTAGTAACTCTATTCTTCAGAGCTTTGCATAGCCTATTCTTATGTATGATTTGGCCTTTTTAAGACTGTTGTTACATTTGAAATATTTCAATTATTTTGTAATAGTTAAAAGCAAATAGGAATCTTTAAAGCGATGTCTTAAAAATCTATGAAGAACTGACAACAGTTAACCAAGAAAAGCTTATGCCACCCAGAAAAGAAAATGTTTCTTTAATCAATCAAAAAAATATTAAAATTAACTTCTTTTGTACGGTTTTTTTTTATTAATTTATAGAGTATTTAATAATAAAATAACAATAATAAAAAAAACATAATTGATATATAAATTGTTTTTAATTATTATTATTTTTTTAATAATTAGTTTTAAGTTTTATTTATAAAAAAAAAATTAAAAACAAAAAAACAAAACCACAAAATAATATTAATAATTATTAAGTTTAAAATTTAGAAATATAATAAATTAAAACAATTATATATATACATAAAAATATAAATAATTTCAAACAAAAGCCAAGCATTTGTTATTTCACAAATTTAAAAAAGAAAAAATATTAAAAATAATTTTATTATTATAATTATGTTAAAGATATTTTATATTTTATACAACAAACATGGAAAATAATAAATATTAATATTTTTTTTTAAGTTATTTTATAAAAGTTTCTTTTCATTTATTTAATGCAATATTTTTAATACAAAAAAAATATTTAAAAAAAAAAACAAAATATTTTATAATTAATAACATATTTTTATAAATTTTATGACAAACAACTACAAAAAAAACAAAAAACACAAAAACAGAAATATTTTTAACCCCAAAATAATTACAAAATATAAAAAAACAAATTTATTTATTATAACTATGACAACAACAAAAACTAGCAAAAACAAAATAAATAAAAATCCAAATATATTTGAAAAAGTTAAAAAGGAAAAATATTATTTCTTGAATAAAGCCTATCATCATCCATACGATATAATATATATTTTTACAATATATATTTGAAATTATTAATTAATTTAATAATTGTGCTTCCAACTCTTAGGGTTTTTTTTAGTTTATAAACATAACAAAAGGTGTTAACAATTTAAAACCTTTTTTTATAACAAACTATATATACTACATACATATATTCTAAAACTCTCGCCCAATTTCCTGTAATTTTATTTCTTTTTTTAAATTTTATTTATTTTTATTAATATTTTCTTATTTAACTCATATACATATATAACAACATACATATATAACTATAATTTAATGTAAGTATTTGTTTATTTTAATTTCATATTAAAATTAACTTCTTTTGTACGGTTTTTTTTTATTAATTTATAGAGTATTTAATAATAAAATAACAATAATAAAAAAAACATAATTGATTATAAATTGTTTTTAATTATTATTTTTTTAATAATTAGTTTTAAGTTTTATTTATAAAAAAAAAATTAAAAACAAAAAAACAAAACCACAAAATAATATTAATAATTATTAAGTTTAAAATTTAGAAATATAATAAATTAAAACAATTATATATATACAAAAAATATAAATAATTTCAAACAAAAGCCAAGCATTTGTTATTTCACAAATTTAAAAAAGAAAAAATATTAAAAATAATTTTATTATTATAATTATGTTAAAGATATTTTATATTTTATACAACAAACATGGAAAATAATAAATATTAATATTTTTTTTTAAGTTATTTTATAAAAGTTTCTTTTCATTTATTTAATGCAATATTTTTAATACAAAAAAAATATTTAAAAAAAAAACAAAATATTTTATAATTAATAACATATTTTTATAAATTTTATGACAAACAACTACAAAAAAAACAAAAAACACAAAAACAGAAATATTTTTAACCCCAAAATAATTACAAAATATAAAAAAACAAATTTATTTATTATAACTATGACAACAACAAAAACTAGCAAAAACAAAATAAATAAAATCCAAATATATTTGAAAAAGTTAAAAAGGAAAAATATTATTTCTTGAATAAAGCCTATCATCATCCATACGATATAATATATATTTTTACAATATATATTTGAAATTATTAATTAATTTAATAATTGTGCTTCCAACTCTTAGGGTTTTTTTTAGTTTATAAACATAACAAAAGGTGTTAACAATTTAAAACCTTTTTTTATAACAAACTATATATACTACATACATATATTCTAAAACTCTCGGCCCAATTTCCTGTAATTTTATTTCTTTTTTTAAATTTTATTTATTTTTATTAATATTTTCTTATTTAACTCTATACATATATAACAATACATACATATATAACTATAATTTAATGTAAGTATTTGTTTATTTTAATTTCATTAATTTTTTCTATTTTTTAAGTTTTAAAATCTATAAATTTTGCTGTTTTGAAGAGTGTATTTGAACGGTAAGAAATTCCCCCCTCTTTAAGAAACAATTTTAAAAAATTCGCACAGACGTTACCCAAAAATTTTTATTTTATTAAAGGAAATAAATATTTTTTTTCTCTTGAAATAAAAAAAATTATTCTAAATTACTATGTGCGAATTATTTCCTCCCCCATTACAAAAAGAAAAAAAACCTTTATTTGTTTAAAACAAAATGTTTGGTGACTAATTTATATGTTGTAGACATTAAACAAATAAGTTTGAATTTTTAATATAATTTTTTTAAATTATTAAAACGCTATAAGATTAGGCAATAGTTTTTTATACATCACTATATTATATAAGAAAAATAACGGAGGCATTTTATTTTAAATAATTTTTCTTTCTTTATGCTAGAGATACATACATACATGCATAATAATTAAAAAAAAAAAACAAAAAATTTATTGATATTACTTATTGCACGCTGGAATGTAAGTAATAAAGTGTTTTTAACAATATTTAAAAAAAAGATAAGTTTAAAAGAATTACAATTTTATAATGGTAAATGGAAAGTGGCAATATAAATAATTAAAAAAAAAGAAGTAATAAACAAGTCACATAATATAATACATGTTTTCAAATCATTTGAATGCCAAAGCTGTTTAAATGTTCTTATCAAATTATTGAATGCTTTTTGTATGAAATAGTAAGCGTGACTTTGGTTTTTTCACAAACCAAAATAAAATTTTTTTTGACCCTCTAACAAATGTTAACTAAAATTTATAATAGATAACAGACCAGAAGTGCATCAGAAATGTTCTAAGACTTTAAAAATTCATTTAAGAAAAACTCAAAAACCTCATATACTCATATTTGAAAGCAATGTTTGCATTTTATTCATCCCTAAACCCTTATTTACACGAAATAAACAATATGTTGGTGTGTTTTATTGGAGCATTTTTTAATTTCTTCAAATATTCTTACAAGTCGAGGCCATATGCCTAGAACCCATCAAGTATTGTGACTCTTGTATCATCCTATGCCACTGCCAACATTACCAACATTATTAGATCACTAAAATGGAAGGCATATTATACGAAATTTTCGCAAAAGATAACTTCAAAGTTTATATTTTATTATGAATATTTTAATTTTACATTTCTAATCTAAATTTCTAAATTTATTTTATAATGTTATCAATTATATTGCCACTTTCTATAATACAGATGTTTTATAGGTTATTTAAAATCGCATACGATATAAGAAACAAAATATTTTATAGTCCATCATATAATATTAAAAAAATAAATAAAATTATTAAAAATTGTAAAACTAACATCATGAATTGGTAGTTGACTATGAGGATGTTTTGTTCTTTCAAACAGTTGATTAATATTTGAAAAGAATTCGATAAAAAAAAACTAAGCAAATAAGATATTTTAACAAAGTTTTTGAAATTTAATTGAAAAAAATTTAAATGAATATAATCCAATCGTAGTATTCAAAATAAAATACTTCTTAGAAAAAGTAGGCGTTGCAGTTTAAGCGTAAATTTGCATAGTCTGACTGCAATTTAAGCCTTAAAAATTTTCTCGAATATTCAAACATGACATTAAGATTTCAATAGCACATATTTTAATATGTCTATGCCACCTGTTAATAAATTAACAAGAAATTATCTTAAAAAAATTTTAATTTTTTAATTACATTTGAAAAATTATGAAAATATTAAGATTTTAGACTAATTAATAATATTTAAATTTAAGTAGGCTTAAATAAGTTAACATTAATTTATGCCAGTTTAGAAAAAAATTAAAAATTACAATCCAAGAACAAAAAAAAAAGAAAAAACTACGGAAAACGCTTTTAGATTATAAAAAAATAAATTAAATTTTTTCAAAAATTATTTTTTTTATTAAGAATTTCCAACCTACATATATTTTAGTGATAATACTGCTTTACCAGTTCTGACTATTTTTGTTTTTAGACTTCAAATTTATTGTAATTTGTTTATTATTTTTTTAATTTTATTCATTTTTATTTCTTTTAGTTTATCTCTCACTTTATAATTTTGTACACTTTCTTTACAAATATTTTATACGCTATAAAATCAAAAAAAAATCCCTAAAATTACAAAAAAAAAACACTATTTTCACTCTGTTTGTTGTTCTTGGGCTGATTTTCGCTCCATTGTGTGGTGTGTGTTCTCTTTTTTTCATTGGTTTTAGCATCCCGAGGACGTTTCTCAAGAACCCCCTATAGAAGATCATCGTTTTCAAGGGCTTCTTCACTGTCAGACTCACCACCGCCACATGCCGCTGCGTCCGCTTACGGTTTACACTTGGATGCGGCATTAAAAAGTGAATATCTATTAGAGAATATTATGAGAGGTGCTAATGGCGGTGGCGGTCATCATCCCAGTGACAATAGCCATCATCAGAGTCTAAATCAGTTGCACACGATAGGATCGACAACGGGTAATATAGGAGGCTCTGCACACAACTTGCACCATCAGATGTCGTATCATAATATGTTTACACCGTCCCGTGATCCTGGCACAATGTGGCGTTGCCGTTCCTGTGGCAAAGAGGTAACAAATCGTTGGCATCACTTCCATTCGCACACCGCCCAACGTTCGAATTGTCCCTATTGTCCGGCCACCTACAGCCGCATCGATACACTACGTTCCCACTTAAGAGTGAAACATTCGGATCGTCTTATCAAACTCGGCTCCACAATGTAAATCGTGGAACGCGAACATTTCTAAGGCTATAAATTTAAAAAAAAAAACAAAAACAAAACACAACTTATACAAAATACTATATTTTATTTTTCTTATATAAAATCTAACTATGTATACAAAGATATATACACATACACATTTACATACATATATATGTATATATATATATGAGTATACATATATATATATATATAAATATATATAAAGAATAACAATGATATACTTTCAAAACAAACGATAAAAAAATATCAATAAGCAATGTTGCTTTTAAAAAAAGATTTCAATTGAAAATTTGTTAAATAACCAACCTAACAAACATATTACTTATTAGGCCATTTATCTATCATATTGTGAAAAAAAAACAACTACAACACCTTTAAAATTAATGAAATTTATAAAAATCACTTTATAAAACAAATAATAAGAATCAAAAAAAAAAGAAAGAAAGTAACATTTAACTGTAAGTGTAAAAAAAAGCATTTTTTTACATAAAATTTTTTTAATCGGTGTTATACACATTACTACCAACCCTCCTACTCCTACTCCTTTTTGAAAAATTCTTGAATGTCTTATACTATTTACTACAAACTAATACCCGACCATTATAAACAAATAAAAAACAATGTACGAAAATGTGTATCATTATCATTATTAAATACAAATCATAATAATACACACTTAATAGAAACTGTTATAAATTAAATTGTTTTTTTTTCTAATTTTATCGAAAAAAGAAAATATTTTTCATGTAAAATAATCTTAGTTTTCTTTTTCCATAATATTTAAGAGTTTTGTTTTATATGTTAGCGATTGCACTGAAAAAATTTTTAACTACCAAATGAAACCGAATGTGCATTTAAGTTCTAATAATTGTTTTTTAATTGTAAAACAAAAATTTATTTTATTTTAATGAAAATTGCAAAATAATACTAAAACTAAAACTTAATAACAACAATAAACCAAAAATATAATTATAAAAACTTTGTACTGGATTATATATTCTAAAGCCAGGTGGTCACAAAGATTTTTTCTATGAATGTTTACAGTCAAATTAACTGACGTTTAATAACAATTAAACAACACAAAAGTAATATTTTCCGAATCTTAAAAATGTTAATTCCGATTCAAACACAAAAAAGGTTGGAGCAACCATGGTTTGTTTACCTAAGTTATGCTCGCAAAAACTCCCGTTTTCTAACGATACATGTAAGACAGAGTACACTGTTATATTCGCATCATTTAAATGACTTCTTCCCACAAAATATCTGTAGTTTCTCTTGTTGTTATATGGAAATTTAACAAGTTCGTTTACACAACATTATAGTGGCAATAAATTTTTAAAATTTATTTTCATTTTAAATGAGAAATTGTCCGTGTCTACCCGGATTTATTCATAGAAAAAACTTTTGCCTAATATAGTACCCCTATCCTGCCTAGAAAAATATAATAAAATATGTTAACTTTTTAATATAAAAGTTTAATAAAAAAAAAATTTTCCTAACAGCATTATCCAAAGTAAATTTTTACAATATACACACATTCATACAAAAATATTGCGAAAAAAAAAACTTGTAAAGATAATAAAATATTTTCAGTGTATAGCTTATTATTCAACGATCGCCTCCTTCAAATACTCCCCCCTCCAGAAACACTTAAATATGTAAAATTCTTAAAGGCTTTTAAAACACCTTAACAAAAAAAACATTTATTAATAAAATCAAAAAAGATAAATATTTAAAATTAAAATAAAAAAGAAAAACAAAACAAAACTAAATACAAAATAATTGGAAGGTTTCACTGCTAAGAAAATCGAAAGAACATATAAAAAAAAAACAACAAATTTTTCACTAAAAAAAAATAAAAGGAATTAAAACAATTACAAATAATAATGTGTACGGTTTCTAAAATAACAAAAACAAAAATTTCAAATAAAAATTACTCATTGGTGAAATTTAAAAACAAAAATTATATGCAAATAAATTTAACTCTAAAGATTAAACAAAATCCTAAACTACTAAAATAAACAAAGTTTATAACTAGAAATATCAAAATGAAAAATGAAAGTGTCAAAATTATAGGCAACGTCTACGAAAATGTTAAAATAATTTACATTCTTTTACATGTAAATTCATAAAGAGTTTTATGCTAAAAGAAATCTGATTATATTTCAAAAGGAACTTGATTAAATAAAAAAAATATATTGGACAGCATTTAACAACACAATGATGCCAAATAGTAGATCTCAGAATAAATGAAAATAATACAAGATGTCAACTAATAAGCGAAATAAATGAAACCCAAAATAATTCGCATTATGTAAAGGAATATTTTATTTGGCATAAAACTCTCTATGAAAAATATTAAAATTCTTCTGAATTCATTTTAGCAAAAATCAATTCTTATTATTGTTCGAATTACTGAAAATAACTTTCCTTATTTTGTTTTAATTAAAAAGAAGAAGAATAAATAAAAATATTATTAATACATACATACTATATATATAGTAAACTACATAGGTATAATAATATTTTTTAAATGAAAATAGCTTTTAAATACCAATTAAATCATAGGAAGAAAGGTTTCTTTGTTACCTCTTTAATTCTTAGAATTTTTTATGTTAATTATTATTTGCTGACATAAAATAACTATAATTTAATTTTTTTTTGTTAAGTTTTAAATGCTGTTTTTGTAATAATTAGTTTTAACAATGATAATATTGTGTTGCTAAAATGTAAAAAAAAAAAGTTAAAATAAGTAATAACTATTCTTACAAGTTTTTATTAATATTTAAAATAGTTTTTGTTAAGTTTTATTATTTTTTAACTTAAATAGTTAGAAACTATATCTTATAAAAAAAAAATAATTTTTTTAAACTAAAAACAAATATCAATATACCTCAAATGCATTTCAGTTTTAATGTTTTACTATTAATTTAATTAAATTAAAAGATATTTTTTAAATATACATAGTTTTAATTAAAAATAAAAAAAAAATACAAAAAATGTAAATTTTTGTTTAGTTCTTAATTATAATTTTTTAATTACATTTTAATTTTTTTTTTTTAATTAATTATTTCATTTTCTACTATAGCTTATTATTATTATTTGTAAAAAAAAAAAACAATTAAAACATTTTGAATGATCACCACCTTTATCCAACAACCACCAACTCTATCTCTTTCGTTTTAATAGGTATACATACATACATACATCCATATGTATATTAATAATTATGATTTTATTTTTCTCTGGTTCTTAAATTGTTCGTTAAACAAAACTTTCGTTTAAACTTTAAAAATAATTAAAAGCAAATTGGCAAAAAAAAAAATAAATAAAAAGAAAATAGAGTAGTAGAACTGTATACCATATATGAGGCTAATATCTAGGTAAACTGTATTGATCAGTTTTGGAAAAACAAGCATAAATAAAAATAGAAAAAAAAAGATTTTTTGTATATGTAATTCAAAATTATTTTAACTACGTGCCATTTAGAAAATTATTACATATTGTATGTATCCTCAATTATATAAAATAATTAAAACTTTCTTTGTTGAGTATTTCTTTTTTATTTTGTTTTTTCTTTTCTCTTTTGCCAAGTTTTTTAAAATCTTATTCGAAAAAAATGGTATACAGATCTATCTTTTTTACACGAAATTTTTCTAAATCAGTTTTTACATAATTATTGTAAACTTCTCTACTGAGTCAAAATTCAAAATTAATGTTCCAATCTATACGCATATTGATATGTATATGATTGACCCGTTTTCAATACAACATAGTAGCACGATTTTGTTTACAAATTCAAGAATAATATTTTTGTATTCTTCAATACTGTGTTTGGCTGTACCGAGAAACAAAGTAATCGCTTACCTTTACTTACATATATATTAATTACTGCAATGACTCAACCAACACCTCTTGTTATTATTTTGATTTTGAAAAATGTAAACAAATCATTAGTGCTGCTAGTCTGTTATTTAGAAAACTCTAAGCTATTTGCGTATGTTTCAGTTTTTCTATCATTCTGGTTTAAACTATAAGTTTCTGACTTTTTTTTCCGAGCAATGCATTTTTAAGGCTATATTGCTAACAAGAACTAACAAACTCTGTATTATAATAATTTTGTTTTCAATAATTTTGACTGCCATTTTGCTTTATATTACCTTAATATTTACTTTAATTTGTCTAAGAGAATTCTTGTTAAGGTTTGAATAATATATACAGTAAATATACGAAGATTTAAAAGTTATACATACACTACACTCGCTAATTAAAATGTTTCCTATATTTAGTTTTTTTTGTTTTTTTGTTTTTTTTTTTAATAAAATGAACACATATTTTTCAATTAAAATCAAAAATACAAAAAGTTATTTTTCAACATTTTGTGATATTCAAAATTTCACGGTTTGGCTAAATCATTTTTTTCGAAAAAAAAAAGTATTTGGTGATATTTCGGCAAATTATAAGTTTAAATAAAAATATATAAAAAATAAATAATATATAATTTTATTATTTATTGCAAAATTCTAATTGTTATTATCAAAATTGTTATATTTCGGCTAGTTTAAAAAAATAAAATATCAAAAAAAAAAGTTTAGAACACAAAATGTAAAAAATAATTTTTGTTAAAACAAGAAAAAAAATAATAAAAGCTCAAAAAAAATTTTAATTTTAATTTAATTTTTTTTTTTTATTAATTACTATTAGTTTGTATATATTATTTTAATTTTAAAGAATTTAAATGTAAAATTTTGTAGTTATTAAAAAACAAAAACAATAAATGAAAATGAAACAACAATTTATGTACCAGGTAAAAAGAGCAATAAAAAAAAACTAATAAAAAATTATGATTTACAAAAGAAACTCTTTTTTCATTTTCTTAATAATTTTTATTTTAACATGAAACAAAGAAATAAACCTTTTTTCAGCTTTAATTTAACTAAAACATAAAAATATATATTTTTTATATGGCCAGCGATTAACAACAAAATCAAAAAAAAAAACATAAAACTTTAATAATTTTAAGTGATATAAAAAATAAACATAAAGGATCCAAAATTAATAAAAGAAAATGATCAATAAAAACTAAATAAATTGTGATTGTATATAAGAATGAGGTTCTTCTCCCTAGCAGGAAAAAAACATACAAAAAATTAGCTCTAATAAAAACAAAAGGAATTAAAATATATACTTAAGCATGTGGTCCATAGCTCCATAGAATAAAGAAAATTAAAAATGTGGTCTCGCTCTTAATGCAGTGGCAAACGTTTTTAACTTTTTTTTTAAACTAAATATTTACAAACAAAAAAAAAACAACAAACCTATTAAAAATTAGCTTCATAATCAATATTTTGAAGTTGCTTTTTTAATAATTTAATTTTTAAAATGAAATAAACAATTATTAATAAAAACATATATAATAGGAAGAATAGAAAAATCTTATTAATTTAAATAAAAAGTTTTTAATAATTATTTCGTTTTAGCTTTACAATAATAAAATAATGTATTTAAAGGAAATTTATTAATGATTTATTATTTAATATTTTTTTATTTGATTAATTTAATAAAAGTAAATCTAGTTAATAAATAATAAATCGATCGTATTATCTTAACAGAAAGACAAAATATTTTTTTTCTTAATTTATTCTTAAACTATAAAATATAACCTAAGAACAGCAACAAAAGTCTTACGTAAATAAATGATAACATAAAGTAAACTAATAATGATTCATGCAGCTCAATGTAGTATATTAAATATAATTTTTAAAACTGGTAAAAAACAAAAATCTTAAAAAGAATGAAAAAATAAAATAACAGATATCTCTTCTATTTCAAACAAAATATATTTAAGAAAACCGTATTTAAATTTATTTAAATTTTAATTTTTTTAAATTATTGTTTTTCTTTATAACACCACAAAAGACCCCTAAAGTTGGAAGCACAATTTTATCAAAAGTTACGATTTCAAATCGAAGAATTTCTTTAAAATATTTACTTAGAAAATTTTAATTGATTAACTAGGTGGTTTTCAAAGTAAGTATGGAAATTAAATGCAACGTAAAAACGTAAGTATATTATTAAATTAAACGTTTGTTAAGATATCCAAATAGTTGGTATTTTACAATACTCTTATTTACTTTATTAGTCGAATAAAATGGTAAAGCCCAACGTCAGAGTTAAGAGTTTTACCAATACTCTGTTCTAAAATAGGTATTTATAAACCAAAGGTTTTTCAAAAATTAATAAAAATAAATATACAAATGGTATTGACTTTTTATTGATCTAAAGATCTTGTCGTAAGTATTGATTTATATACAACGTAAGTATGTTAAAATAATAAGTTAAAAATCAAAACAAATTTCAAAAACGTTTTTAAATACTACTCATAAGAATTCAAATTATTACCAAATTAGTTTTAATAGTTAAAAAAGGTCTTTTTCTGCTTCATATCCAAGTATTATAGCTTAGATCAGTAAGCCAGTGTTAACAACGGCGTTAATTGGCTAAGGATAAGGGCGCACTTGAATATTTTTTGAGCAATTGAACTTTGAGTTAGGTATGCAATCATTAATCCAATTGTATTTTAACCGCCATGTATTGTAATGTAAAGCATATTTTCGAAGTACTTTAGTTTTTTAGACTAATAACGATAATGACGATCAAGAAATTAAGATAAAAGGGGGTAGTAGGGGACACTGTATTCAGATTACTTTTGTTAATGTTTCTACAATCTTTTGAGATATTCTTTGCTTTTAAAAATGATTGATTATGGGACCAGTTTCTCTATTCTCGAAGTTAAAATAGTGTTTATTAGCCAACTTTTTCATTGGGTTTGCCATATAAAAACTTTATCCATTTTAACTTTAAACTTATCCATTTTTTAACCCAAAAACGAATTGACTTTTCATGAATTATCTAAAATATTCAACGTTCGTTTGGAGTCGACTGTATATTTTGCTACTCATGTATAAAATAACAACACAATATAAGTAGTGTAAGAAGCTAGGTCGTAATTTTAACTGAACAAACCTATTTTTAAACTTTTTCTAAAACAGTTGAAGCTCGTACATAGACAAACTTTATAATTTAAATAAAAAAATCAAATTTCAAAATAGGATTAATTTGCTGCTGTACAACAATTATAAAATAATTTATCCTTATCGAACGAAGCCTTTTTTATTTGCTATAATACAACAAATTGTAGTATATGACGTGTTTTATTAAACAAAAAAACTTAAACAAAACATTGTTCGAAGACAGAAGCGCACTTGGCATTAGGAAAATTCAAAAAGCGTCGGTTACAAAGTTCGAAGACAGAAAAAAGACATTTTGGTTTCTGAAAGTAATGTAGTTCTTTAAGTATGAATCAAAGGCTTATACGATACGGATTTATTGAGTGAGTTATGAATGAGTAAGATCAGTGTACAGGTATTAAAACGACTAGAAAGATGAAGCGTTTGTGTTAACTAAAGATCGATTGCTTTAGATTTTTAAAGCTTTCCATTATTCATTAGGGATTGTGCCAATTACTTGTTTGTTGTCTTTAAAAATAAAATAAATATATAATAATAAAATAAAATAAATAATAATAAATAATACAGCTTATTAAAAAAGTTATGGGTTTAAGTCGGTCATGCATGCAGTACAATTCGTTTAGGCACTATTAAAAAACTTTTATCGAAACGATAAAGAAAGTGAATGTTAGTCTTTTTCTTCAGATCCTTCGGTCTATGTATGATGGATGTATAGTTGGTTACTTCTAAAAATACCCATCACAACAAAAATCTCAAAACTTTCAGATGAAAAAAAAGTGATCCATGTCGTTCCCACGTACTCCCGAACGTTCCGGCATCACATCGGCTTAGAATTGTCAAATCAGCGAAAGCCGTATAAATTGACCGGAAAGTTTTTCCCAAGGGAAACACTTCCGGACACAGCAATACAACAACTTAACAACTTAACAATAACAACAACAACAACTTACTTAAATGATAGCCCAAATTTCTCAACTTAACAAAATCAGCAAAACTTTAAATGCATTACAAAATAGATTATTTTATATTATAAAATAAATAGAGTTTATTTTCCTTACCTTGGGAATCTGGATTTTGAGGCTGTCGGAACGTAGGTTAAACGCATCAGATTGATTTTGGTTTATAAATACCAGTGGCATTTTTCTGGAAGCAAAATTACGATGATTTTGATCTGGTTATTGTAAAATAATGCAGGCTAATAATCACTTTTATATACTTTCAAATATTTTATTAGAAAGAAAATTCTATTATTTATTATTCCCGTAAACATAACGGAAAGCGTAGGCGGACCGATTTTGATTGAATGAACAGCACTCATCATCAACGCCTCTCTTTCTTTACTTCACTTTCTTCACAATGTCGTTGCTGTTAATATCGACGCGTCCGTCCGTCCATTGTGAACTTTATTTATTTAATTAAAATTGTAAAATAATCTAAAATTAAAAACATTAATTTCCCGAACACTAATTTAAAAACTAATTTAAGATGTTGTTTTGTTTTGTTTGTTATTTTCAATGATGTCAAGCTTCAATTTTAATTTACAGAAAATTTACTTACCACCAGTGTTGCCAATTTGAATATTTCTAACCCACAAAACTGGTTTCTTTTATTTATTATTTATTTAAAGTTTAATTTTTTAATTAATAAATTAATTTATTGTAAAGCAAACAAAATAATTCAATTTGAAAATACTATGAATTTAAATAATACTTGATAATTTTTTTCGGCGTTTTTCAGTATTTTTTGCTCCTTGGCAACCCTGGTAGTTGTAAAATTCGTTGAAATTCACATATTCTTTTTCCGTTTTTGGTTTATATAAGTAAAAAATTTAAACATCTTTCGTCGTGGTGGGATTTGCTGTTGTTGCCGCTTCTTCTTCTTCTTCTTTCGTGTCAGGAAAAAGGAGGGTGATGGAGGAGAGGGAAGAAAAAAGGTCGTGACCGGGGGACGGACGGACGAACGACGCGAAAAAATTAATTTTATTTTTTTATTTCGCAAAATTTTTTTTATAAAGTGGTGTGAGTTTTGAAAAATGTGTGGAATTTCTCCGATGTGGTGAATAAAAGTGAAATTCACCAAAGTGCCGTTATTCGAAATGGTACTGTATTAATATAAATGCATGTACTGTATGCGGTGAATTTTTACCGGTGTGTGTCTAGAGTAAGTAATTTTCACCTCCATTAGCAGAGCAATTGAAAAACCCAAACTCTGAATTTATTTTCCCTCTAGTGTTAACTAGCGATAAAAAAAAAAAATTAAAATACAACACTGTTTGGAGAATTGCACAAATGACGCCATTTCTCAACAATTGTAGACATTTTGACAATCAAACAAAAAGAAAAGAAGAAGAAACGAAACAGAAAGCAACAAAAAACCAATTGGAAAAAAGTAAAGTTGTGAGCAAAAATTCATTGTTAAACAATATTTAGAAAAAAATACGCAAATATCTGTTATTTATTTATAAAAGAGTGTGCAAAATACATAAAAACATGTAAAGCGTTTAAACGACAACAACAATAATCAATGATAACTTAAACTAAATTCCTTGAATTAAAGGAAAATTTTGCAAGGAAAAAAGATTGTGTGTGTGTCTGTTTTCGGTTTTTTTTTGTTCATTTTCTAAAGGTGTCTCGCGGGGGCTGTTTGCATTATCCCGTATAGCATTTTCTCCTTCTCGACAACCTTTCAAAGAAATTTTTCGGTAATAATTAAAAAAAATCATATTTTATTAATCAAAAGAGCACAATAGAAAAGAATAAATTAAAAACAAAAAAGAAAAAACTAAAAATTTATTTTTCGCTATTTTAAACTATATTTGTTAAGTGTCATAGAATTTTTAGCGCGTAAATACTCTGTGTGTGCATTAACAAACAATATTTTTCTTCGCTGCAGACTTGATAAAAAAAAATTTGTAAGTATACGTTGTTGAGCATAGATGATGATGATGATGAAGAAAAGAAGACACGATGATAATGAATATGCAAGCAAGTAAAAGAAGAAGAATAAGTGTAGGAAAACAATTGAAAGAAGTGTGTTGTGTTTTGTTGTACGCGTTTCTGTATATTATTTTTATATGACACTGTGTATAGACTGTGCTTTTTACCTCTTCGCTACGCTAATATATGCACCCAAGAAAATAGAATTTTTTCTTCTTCATGATGCACTCACTCGTTGTACCATTCTTCTTTGTATATTGGCTTTTGATCCCAACGTCGCACTCGTGGATACCACGAAATAAGCGTTAATATTTTTTTGGCTATGTTTGAGTGAATTTTTTATTTCGTTATGAGCGAAAGTCAATGATTTTAAAATCTTTAATTCTGATACCTAGAACTTTAACGTGTATATAAGAAATAATTCAGATTTCATGGTTGAGCAAAAATGGATCTAAAAGTGTAGAGGTCATCATAAATTCACGCACTAATATTCTTAACTATCGTGGTAAAGTCTATGCATCCGAAAGAAGACCTTAAGCCGTTTGTTAATTTTTTTTATTTTTTAGAATATCCAAGCAATCACAAATCTGCTAGAGAGTTATGATTTTATTAAAGTTTTAATGAACGAGATATGCAGACTACTAATTAATGATCTCCTACGAAAAACTAATGTACATTCTACAATACCTTACATCACAACACCTATGTATGTATGTATATACACACATACGCATGCATATGATGGTGGAAAACTAGCAATAATAAAAATATTTAAAGTTAGACGCAAGTGAACTTTTATTACAATTAATAAAAAATTGAGCTACTTATCATTTTTAAATATATACTTCTGTAATACATTGTCCTATAGATGTTCAAATATTAAAACTTTCATTAACTATTACGGTCTGGTATATTGATACTAGTTTTGAACGGTCAATTCCAAAGGCCTTTTATCGTAAAATTTGAAAATAAAACTTTCAAAATATTTAAATAGTTTGTTCATATTTTCTGTTATAAAATGAACAATCAATGATTACCAAACAGTTATATTCGTTATCGCTGTGCTACATTCCTACAGTCCTACATTAACCTAAGTATTAAATTAACCTACCTACTCAAGGATTTTCCACTCCCAAATTTGATCTCAATGTTACAATGTTCTTTGAAGGAATAAATTATTTTTCTTTTCAGTTGTTCAGCCATATTAAACCACTCTTGGCTATTTAAGATTCATTGCCTACTTTAAAAACTTCGTATACAATTGTACAATTTCTTTCAAATTTGTAAAGTTTATAATTTGTGCATGGTAAGGTTATTTCAAGTCTGCAGTAATGCTTAGGTCTGCTTCCACTTGTCTAACTACCATTTGGTAAACCTTCACTTTATTGTTTACAAATTATAATTTTCAAGACCTTATACTGTGTGGTGAGTTGTTAACCAATTTTCAGTTGTAAAATTTCACTTATCGACTAATTTTTTCAGTTTTATAATTATTTTAAATCGTTTAGCATTTTCCTTTGTTTTAAGAAGATTTATATTTAGAGGACATATAAAATTAAGTTGAAGCTGTAATTAGAAGAAAGTGAACTTGGCACCATAAAATTTTTAATTATCATTTAAATCTCATCTTAAATAAATAAATCTGAAACATCTTCATATATGTATTTATGCATGTGTACATATATATATTGATTTATTAATTATAATACAATTACAAAATATATTCTAACTGTTAACAAGCTGAGTAACATGACCTTACGCATGGTGTAGTGTAACAATCAGAGTTTTGGTAGAATTCAAACACTACCATTGGACTACCAGTGCATCCATTCTTAATTTTATTTTATCACATTTAATTTTGATATCGAAATCTGTAACCGTTAAATAGAGAAAACATATCGAAATTAAGCATTTTTAAATTAAAAAAAGTCATCTGAAATCCAATTTATTGCTTGTATAGCGAAATGTTTATAAAATAGTTCTTTAAACGCGGAAAATAAGGAGAAGCACGCTCATTAAAAACGAAATTACGAGTTAAAAAAAAACATTTTTCTCCCCCAAAATTAAGAGCATGAAAATATATTCCGATGATATGGATTATCAGTGGGAAAATCGCTAACTAGTAGTGTTTGGAGCATGAATATGTTCAGTCAGCAGCAGTAGCTCGCGTGAATAGAAAAAAAGGAAAAACATTTTCGTATTAATGAAAACAAAGAAAATCAAAATATACAAATACAACAAACATTGTATAGCATTTGTAGAACGCACAATATACCAACAACAAACATGGACTTATTTTTAGAATAAAAAGATGAAAAAACAAAAATGATCGTGATAAAGAATTTGAATTAAAATTCTTTTTAATTATTGTATATATTAAGCAATCGAATATGAATCAAAAAGTATAAAATCGAAATCAATCTATAAATTCCATAACATCATATAAAGAGAATTAACAATAAATTTGTAAAGTTATATAACTATTTTGGTGTGAACTTTATGAAGATGTCAAAATCTCAAAGAAACTCTCAACATGTAAGCAGAGCGGGATCCTCGGGTTCGTCATCGTCGCCCAGTAACTTACCGCGTAAACGTTTTAAACGCTGTTGCCGCAATTTCGTCACTTTTATGTGTACGCAGGTGGGAGTGGGGGCGTTAATAGTTATATATGCAATTTGTGGTGCATTTTCTTTCATGCATATAGAGCTGCAATATGAAGATAATACACAAACGGAAGTGGATGAACTGCGAGTGAATTGTGCCCAAGAACTATGGAATATAACAGAAAAATTTAATAATTTCAATAAAACTGAATGGCAAAGTAGTACAGACATTGCTTTACAGCAATATCAAAAACGTATTGCAGCAATAATAAAATCTGGTTATGATTTTCGAAAACCTAGTGATATATGGTCATTTCCCGCCGCTCTAATGTTTTGCTTGTCTGTAATCACAATGATTGGATATGGCAATATGGTGCCGCGAACTCCTTGGGGTAAAGGTTTCACCGTTATTTATGCTACTTTTGGCATACCGCTGTATATATTATATTTTCTTAATATGGGAAAAGTATTAGCACGATCATTCAAATTTCTATATCGTAGTTTGCATGAATGTACACAGGATCGTGAAACATCGTTTGATCGCCGTCTTGAGGCTCTGGAAAGTGGCAGCTTAGCTATGTTACAACGCAAAAAGATTATAGTACCTTCAACAGCTTGCTTATGGGTGATTATATTCTACATTCTAACAGGCACCATTATGTTTGCAAATTGGGAAAAATGGTCATTTCTAAATTCATTCTACTTTTGTATGACATCCCTGTGTAAAATTGGTTTTGGGGATTTTGTGCCTGGTGCCTCGCTCGTTACTCCTTCGCATATTGCGGAAGCGCGTAAAAAGGTAAAAGAGGATGCTACCATTGACCCTAATCTTGTTTCGGACTTGCAGCAATCTATCACCGATCAACATTCGAAATTAGCAATTAATTTCATTTACATGTTAATTGGTATGGGCCTAGTAGCCATGTGCTACAATTTAATGCGTGAAGAAGTGCGAGTAAAATTAAAAGAAATGAAAGAAGATACTAAATTGTGCCTGGAAGATACGCGCCTACGTTTTATGGGTTGCTGTGGTGGCAGTGGTAATCGTGATTTCTATGAAGACGATTATTATTAAAGCGTAAAAAATATATAGAAATTATTAAAACTTGAGTAATTAATGTAATGTAATGTAAAAGTAATTTTAAGGAAAATAAAAGTGATGTATTTGGATTAAAACTATATACACGTATTGCATTTGTTTAAGAGCCTCAACAAATTTTAGTATTGACCGAAACTATATACAACAATGTTTATGTTTATAATTCGTTTATCTTAAAATACAATGATCATCATACGCTATAATTAAAGTACTTCTTTTTTATTTCATTAAAAAGGTATGTTCAATTTTATTGTTTACAATTGAATTCAACTCTTTTAATTTCAAATTTCAATATTTTTTAAACATTTTGAAATGATTTAATTTGTTTACCGATTTAACGTTAGTGATTATGCTAGTCCACAAGGCTAAGTGCAGATATTTAGTTTTTAGTAAGTAGAACTTGGCGATCGATTTAAGGACATATGTATATTAGATAGTAGAACATATGTTCTTAGAATATAGAACAAATGTATATTTGGTAATATATTATATATCTATACGTTTATGTACTCTGATCCATATGATAAATCCATATCATTCGAAAATAGTATCATAAGGAATGTGTAATAAGTGTGATGAAATCTTCATTCCCTTCAAATATCAATCAGATCCATTAAACGATTTAAGTTAAATGTGTAGATATAGGGAGGCAGATGGTATATTTACATAACATATGGACCTGTTGCTCACATAAAACTTCAGTATGGCAACTTTGGTAATTAAAAATATTTCCAAATTTGTGGCATTACTTGTTATTACAACATTGTGTTGTCAGATTGACAGTTTTACGACTCAAGATATTTTAATGTTTGATTTTCAATGAAACAAACAAGTGTAAGAAATTGAAGAAATGTTTAGAATTGTTAAGAATTAACAACAACAAAAATTTAAGACAATAACAAAATCGGTATCTAAACGATCTTTACTGGTTTTCAGTATCATTCTGAAAGTGACTTACCTTGCCTGGAGCTCTAAACTGGTCAAAACTGTACAAATGATTGGAAAATTTCACGATACGGTGATGGATGAGAAAAGTATGATGAAGGTAAGTTTGTGTCATTAAGTGTTGTTTTGCTGGAAAGCAATTCTTAATATAAATATGTGTTCCATTCCATTAACATAAATACTTTTATGTATGAATCTTGGTCATATCAGGGGCAGTTAACACTTCAAAGGAATCTTTAATATTTAATAATTAAGGAAAATATTTTGTTCACCATCACTGTATCTTAGATAAAAAGTAAAAATTAATATGATCGATCAATGTTATGATTGTTTAAAGATTTATGTAAATACATGTACTTCTATGTATATGTAGATATCCAATCATTGTACAGACGAATTGACTGGTATAATATATTTTCGATTTTTATATTCTACAAATTCGTTGCTACATATATTTGATTGTTTTATTTATTAAAACAAAAGAATCAGCCATTATTTTTGTTTAACTATTAAAAAATCATCAAGAAGTACTAAATGATTTACGCCGATTTGTTGTCTAGAAAAAAATTTCAATTAAACGCATGCTATATAAACAAGATATCACTCCAGGGAACAACTTTCGTAGATTGGAAATCTGTAAAATATTGCAATATTGGCTAGCTTTGAAATGAAAAAAGCGTAGATATTTTGTTCTAATTGTGTATCCGTTACAACAACTGCTTGTCGATCGTTTCTCCCATCCATTTCATAGGCGGTTTTTTAGGTAAAAGGCTAGGGCCAATATGAGTATAGTAAAAAAGTCGACATAAATTTGTTTAACTAACATTACAATGAATTATTGTTATTTTATATGATTATGTGATAATAAATTATTTATTTATACAGCTGTCGAACGATATTGAACTCATTTGTTGATTGTATACTTTTTACCTCACACTTGCTTATTAAAAACGACACATGGACATGAAAACGTTGATAGCTCCTAAAAATCTACACTTTTCGGGATCTTTACAAAATTTTATAATTGACTACTGGGTTTTTTTAATCACAACATACTGCATATACCAGCTATTTAACTTTTAAAGTTCTTTAAATACATACATACGTTTTTACTGCAACAGATTGTAATAATCTGTGGTGGTCTTCATGAATCATAATGCCTTCATATGTGTATTTGTTATTGTTACATATTAAAATTGTATTAATTTTTATTTGTTTTAGGTAACCATTGATAAATTCTTTCAATTACAAAAACGTGTTACTAACTCTGAGGTAATGCTTGGTGGTAGTGCGGATCGTTTATGCACACCAAGCACATCAGCTGGTCCATTTCGGATATTTTCAGTGGCCGGTTTCCAAAATCGTACGAATGATATCGTTTATTGTCCACCGATTATAAGACAACAAAATCAAAATGTTGAAGATTCTACAGCCGTTGTATATTTTGGTGGAGATGTACAGGTAAGATCGATACTCACAAATATTTAAGGTTTTTAAGAAAATTATGCAAATAAATATGATATTCTAATAGAGTTCTTTGCTGAATTTAAGCAAATTTGTTATCATATATTCTATTTTAATTTTTATGTTTACTTTTGTTTAAAGTTATCTATCGGCCACTAAATATTTAATTTCTATTAACTAATTTTAGGATTTTCCAGAAAGCATGGAAACAAATCGCGATAGTCGGGGTTACATGAAATATAATTTAGAAAATTCGGCAATATTATTAAGAGAAGCGTTCCCACGTTCACACATTATAGTCGTGCGTCCAGTGAGGTTTGTATTTGTTTACAAAATAATCCAGAAAATATGTATATGTAGTGTTAGCAGTGTTTTAAAATAATTTATTATGCCTTAGCAATTAGAAAACCTAATAAAATAAATGAACTATTTGTGAGTTAAGGAAAAACTAGAATTCAAATTCTTTTAAAACTCTGGTATACGAACATAATTTATTTGCTCCGTTATTTAAAAATATGTTTGATAGTAATTGCTTATCTAAACAAATGTTTCTTCTTTCTTATTTGTTTTTTTTTTTTAATTTTGGCAAAAATTATAGAATGGAATTCAAGACATTTAGTTGTTTTGATAATTTTGTACGCGGAAATAATGCTGGTGTGCCCGATCACACTCCCATGAATCATGCCTTGCAGCACTTGGAAAAGTATAAACATATTTACCATGAAGTCTATCCTGTTAATTAATTTAATTTTTTTTTTGTTTCTTTTGTGTAAAGGTTATTACAAAATTTATCGCAGCGTTTAATTTCTATACCAGAAAATGAAATATTGGATCAAGCGGCGCAGGCGGCAGCAGCTGCCGCAGCTGTTGCTGCTGCAGCCGCCGCTGCGGCATTAGTCTCATCTACACTTTCAAATGCATCCTCAGATTCTTCATCATCGTCTTCGAATGCTAGCGATAGTAGTCAAGAAATGGATATTGATATTTTGCAGGTAAATTGGAAATCAATCGTTTAACTATTACAGTTACATAATTAATAATTTTTATATACATATCGGTCTGCTTTTAGGTTCAAGAAAATGTTACTGTTGATGCGGATGGTGCTGTTATATTTTCCAATTCTAGTGATTTAAATAATACAACTTCTGCTCATAGTGGTGGTCCTATTGCGAGAAGTACTGCTGGTAATGATGACCCATTAGTAACAATAACGCCACACACAAATGTTACGGCAACAGCTGTAGCAACGCCGGGCTCTTCTTCCTCTAGTGCAACAGCGACATTGAACACAACACAACAATCTCAACAAAATAATGAAAACATGCAGCATTATAACAATATAAATAATAGTAACGATTGTTCCTTACAACCACATCAGCAAACATCTAATCAACAACAACAAAATCCTTTGTGGTGGCGTGAAAATCTCAATTTGGACAAATCGAAATTAATTATAATTGGCTTTAGCAAGGGTTGTGTTGTTCTCAATCAAGTGAGTCTGCTAATCACATTCAACGGTGTAAAAATCGTTACATTTCATAGTATTTTTTTAAATTCAATTCTCTTGGCTTCTTAGTTGTCTTATTTTATAAAATTCTATTGTTTTTAACCAGATAGAATTCCATTGAATCAAAATTTTCTTTAGTTTATTAGCCTATCGAACTCCACATTGTACAGTCAGTTTATAACACAACATATACAATATAATTATTTTGCTTTGGCAATCAGAGAAGAGTAAGACAGTGCAAAGTGAGAGCAATTTTTCACTCTCATCGTAAATTATATCTCACAACGAGTTTATTAGTATTTAAAATTCAAAAGCAAACCACAACGACATCACTACAAACGCAAACAAACCAATTGTGCCAAATATTTCGTTGTTAACTTGCATCATCGTAAAATTTAATTTTCTTGTTAGTTTCTGGGCAATTTTATAGACGTGAACAACTAGTTTTACAATGTATTCTAAAACGGAAATGAAACGTATAAATAATTTGTGTGCACGAGATATACTTTCAGATCGTAATGCTTTGGAAATTCTTAAATCTTTTCTTCAGAAATATTCAAGCGGTGGTGATAAGGCTCTGATCAAATTGTATATTGAATTGTATGAAAAGTGCAAAGAATATTTGAATCATTCAAATGGAATTTCAAAAGAACAATTTGAAGAATTGTGCGATTTAGGTTTACCCTACGAAATAGAATATGGCAAATTAGATATGATTACTAAGGGAGAGACAAAAGACTGTATACAACTGATAATGAATCAATTAATTAAAAATATTGAGATTCAAAAAGAATACGATCAATTTCGTAGACATTTGGTACAACAATTCAATTAAATTTTTCTTTTTCCCCGTAATTCACAAATAAATTACATATTATTGTATATGTATGTAATATGTATGTGTAAGTTCTGTATATACCATGAAAGTTCATTAGTACAAATGAAGCTTAGGTTATTTTATTAATTTATAACACTATTGATAATCGACACTATGAATAAATGTAAAACACCTCTAGTTCTTTATGTTGATTTTTC
The DNA here is from genome assembly GCA_005959815.1 of Sarcophaga bullata. Lineage (NCBI taxonomy): Eukaryota > Metazoa > Arthropoda > Insecta > Diptera > Sarcophagidae > Sarcophaga > Sarcophaga bullata. The sequence continues at coordinate 445,156 of QOCX01000041.1, read as the reverse complement.
TTTAATACATTAAAATCATTTATACAAATATTTTAATACATACTAATAATAACTGTTGATATATTAGTCGATAATTATTATTATTTTTGTTTATTATTTTTCTTTTAGTTTATATATGAATTTCATTACTTAAAAACACTTACGCCTGACGATAGTACTATGGGTCGATTATTATCACGCATAAAAGACATGTATTGGCTAGATGGTGGACATGGTGGTCAAAAAAATACATGGATAACATCCCGAAGCTTGCTAGAAACTTTAACAAGAATGGGTAAATAAAGTTTACCTCTAATAATAAAAATAATTGCTAATAGATCAAATTTTTATTTCAGCCATTAATATACATGTACATTTAACACCATATCAGGTGCAGGATGATCGACGACCTTGGATACGAAAAGAAGAGAAAACATTTACAGATCTTTTACGACGTTTGGGTGCGCAAGTTACTCGACATTTACATTATGACAGTCAAACTGCTAATTTAATGACACATTTTGAAGTATTACAAGCATTTTGTCAGCATATTCACAATCAAAATCAACAACAACAACAGCAACAACACCAATTACATTCACAACAGCAATTACAGCAGCAAGGACAGTTGACACAAAATCCAAACAATGCCCAAAACAATGATCCACATACACAAACACAGTCGTCAGAAGAAAAGTGACATCGCCACCATCATCATCATCATCACCACCACCGGAGACGTTCTAATCACCATCATAATTACCATAATCATCACCATCATGGTAAAATGTCTTCGTCCTCTGCATCATCTTCTCATAAACAAAAACAGCATAAACAACAACAACAGCAGCAGCAACATCATCAGCAACAACAACAAAATCATATATTGCAATGCATTGCTTCAGCGGCTGTAGCAGCAGCATCATCTTCATCGACAAATCCTAGTGGTTTAGCTGCCGCAGCCGCAGCTTTAATATCACAATCGACAGTAGCTGCTGTTGCAGCCGCTACGGCTGCATCAACAGTAAATTTAAATGTCACATCACCAACGGCGCTTGTACCGACTTCAGCCTCATCAGTCACCAGTTCAATTGTAAATATTAGTCATCAAAATCATCATAATTTTTTTAGTTATCAAACCTACCAAACACCACATCGTTTTCGCCATAACTTCAATACAACAACTCTATTAAACAATACACAGCAAACGCAACAACATCACGCTCCTAATATTCATCAACAGCAGCAACAGCATGCATCAAACAATATTTTGGCAATAAATGCCAATTCAAGCACTACTGCAAGTATTCATCATGCGCACAACAACAACACTACAAATAATAATCATCATAATCATACTCATCAATGTAAGTCCAAACGCAAGTTACAAAAATTGTATTATACCCTGTGCCGTTAAATCTTGTTTTGTTTGTTGTTCACATAATTTTTGGTTTTTTTTTTCTTTTCTTTTATTTATTTATTTTTTTTTTTTTGTTTTCTTTTTGTTTTTAACCAATTTTTTAATTTGAAATAGAATATGTCTTAAAAGAGCATATTTAAATAAGTTTATAAAATAATTTATAAATAAGACATTTCCGTATGAATATATTTGACCTCAATCAAATATAATAGATTTATTATTTTAATGCCATTTTATGCAAATAAAAACACAAAACATTTTATCGGTTTTTTGATCACATTTCTTTTTTAATATGTAACAGAGACTAGTTTAACTGAATTAGCGCAATTATCAAAGTCACAATGTAAAGGAGAAACAACACGTTGAAAGAATTTTTAAGATGTAATCGATAGTAGTGCGGTTGATCTTTCTATGCGTATTGTCCTAGACGATCGTTCTTTGAGTCTTTATCTGATATGGCATAAACCACATACACTCTATTATTCTTCCTTTGAATCAGAACGATTAATAAACATATTTTCGATAGCAAGTTTTGTGGACGATTTTATAAAATTCTTGAGCTTTATAAATTAGCTCTTAATTCTGTTTAAAAAGTGCCATTGTAGGCTTGGTAAATGACAATTTAAACCTAAAAATTTTTTAGTCATTGCATTTACTTGCGCCACTAAACTGTGTGAATAGGATTGGCATAGGCTCGCGGAGACTCTGAGCTTAACGACCACCTGCAGCATGTTTTTAGAATTTGAGCCTACACCGAAATAATTGTGCCGTGTCTAACTGTCTACTTCATCTAGTTAAAAAGTTAAAAAAATTATTATTTTCCATCTTGTCTGGCTGGCCTATTTATTGCCTTATATGATTGATTAAATTCACAATGGCTTCCCCAAGGACTACAATAATTTAGTAATTACATTATATAAACACAGAAAATCCTATAATCCTACAGAATGGCTCTAGTGGAATTACGCTGGTCAATGCTACCCAACTTGCTATAGATTTAGGGCACTATATACATATGTCTGGCAGCGAGTCAAATCATAACGTTGTTGTTGTACATTATCGTTTTCGTATCAATATTTTCTATTCTAGTGCAATAAAATAAGATTTTTTTACATTTCTTTTAATCAAACAATTTTTTAGAATATTTAATTATTTTTAATTTTTAACTAATTCAGCAAGGCAAGTTTAAACTTGAAAATTTTAATATGTTATAGCTTTGTTGCAATAGTGATACTACAAAACATAAGCTGTTTGTCCTGTCATGGTCGATTATAGTAAATGAGATTATAGCGAATTTCGGTTGTAACGTACATCATTAACCGTCAATGCAAAGAATTGTCCGAGTCTTATATTTACGTTTAATAATTTTTCAACACAGAAAATACATTACTTAACATCATTTCACATTTAAAATATGAAAATTATATGCTTGTAATGTTGCAATACGTTTTTTTAATTCTGATCGTTACGTTTCTTTTTTTTTAAATTTTGCTAATATAATTTATAATACTGTTCGCTTTAATCGAGATTACCATGAAAATTAATTGACCAATAAAGGACAATTAAGCTAATAGCCGTTTCTGCAAATTCGAATTTCAGATAATAAACTGCTTCTTAATTTCTTAAATGGCTTCAAGTGGATTGGAATGTCGCAAATACCTTATTAATCAGAATAATCATATTGTGTTACATACTAAATTCATCCTCTCATTGCGTAGTGGACCGGTTACCAGGCTAATTTTTTTACAAACAATCTTCTTTAATTCAGATTAGAACCTGAAAATGCTGGTTCGTTTAAAAATAATAAAATGTTAGAAATTTGTTTTTCTTTTTGTTAATTAAAATGTTCATAAGTTTTATGAGTATCAAGCAAATAAATTTAAATATTTTATACATTTAAACATAATTAACGCGTATTAAATTTAATTTTAAATTTGAAAAATATTGGACAATAATAACGCTAAAGAAGCTATAATAAATACATTTTTTTAATAAAGAATTCTCCATGCAGAAAAATAACTAACGTTCATTTGGTAGTGTAATGGAAATTAAACTTATTTACTTCATATCAAAAAGCCTATTTACCCGAAAATTTCGAAATAATTTTTATAGAAAAATGGAAAATTTAGTTTCTTTGTAACTTTATTCATTAAAAGAACTAAATGGGGTTTCGCAAATATCACGACATTTAAATTAATGTGTAGATTGGCTTAAATATAATTTTTTTTCTATCTTTCACTCTTAATTATTCCTTTGTTAAAGATGATGCAAGTAAATAAGATATTTTATTATAGTACTTTTATGTAAATCTCATTTTTTATAATTTATTACTTTAATTTTATATGAAATTAAAAAACTTAAAACATATATATTATTACATATTAGTATTACATAGCCATTAGGTGATATATACATATATATATACATATGTATATGTGTATATATAATAATTAGATATAATAGAAAACCGAAGAAAAATTAAACACACCCTAATAATAGTAAGATAGTAATTTGAGATAAAATTTCATAAATAAATGGCTCTCTTAATTACATTAAACATTAAAAAAGAAAAACTAGTTTTTAGGGTTATAAGATTTTGCAATTTATTTAAATATACAAAAGCTATTTGAAAAACAAAAACGAAAACTTTGGAAAATTAAAATAAACAACAAAAAAAGCAAAATTTATAAAATTTCAAAAGATTACTACATAAAATTGTCCTGTTCATTTAAGTAAAAGTTAAAAAAAAATACAACATATAATATTAATAAACTTTAAAAAAGTACCTTTTTCGAATTAGCAGTTCAAAATTGCATTAATGCGTTTCACATTTAAATAATACTAAATTAAAATACATTAAGAAGTTGGCTTCAAAATACACAAACGTTTTAAAATTTAATCAATCCATTAATTAACAGCCAAAACTATATAAAATCATAAACATTGTTTCAATTATAATTTTATTCTCTAATGTTTGTGTAAAAAATTATAAATATAAAGTTCTACGTATTAATGAAAATTTAATTACATTATTTAGATTTTAAATCTGCTATGCTATTTTTATAAATATATTATAATTTATTTTAAAATTTACATAATTTTACTTTAACTTATCTAATTTCATAAATTTGTTTATAATTTATTTAATTATACAAACAGAATGAAATAACGATAATTTTGACACAATCTCTAAGAATTTAATTAAAAACGATATATTTAAACCTAACCTAATATAAAAAAAAAATCATACATGTTAGCCTTAAGATATATAAAAAAAAAAGCTAAAATGCAAGAAATATTTAAAATATAATAAATAAAAACACTTCATATTAATTAAGTTCTACTTAAATATATATGTCATCCTACAAAAAAAAATTGAAGTTTTACTCTATATTGAAAGCAAACTAAGATCAGACATTACTCTTGCAAATAACACAATTTGGGAAAACTAACATAACTCTTAGTGTTTAGGAAGCTATTTGAATACTTTTATCTTTCGATCAATAGCTGTATCATAAAATAATTATAATAATTTTAATATGTATACACGCATGTATATTTCCTCGGCGACTTCATTTAAATAAATTTCTGGCATAAACGCTGAAAGTAAATAACAGTTTCTCAAAAACCTCTCGTCCGGAGTCGATTTTAAACTGTGGATCCCACCATTCGTGTATAAAATTAACACACATAACATAAGTAGTGAGAGAAGGTAGATTGTAATCCTGACTGAAGGATTCTAATGGCCAATTATGTATGTATATAAGTACTACTAAAAATTTAGCAGTAGTAGTTGTTAACATTTGTAAACAATTTTTGTCGTCTTTAATAAAGAAAAGTAAAACAAACTAAAAATAATTGTTGTTATGAACAATAAAAATCACATTTTACATTTATTTCTTACGAGGTATGTTTATTACAAAGTTTTTTTTTTCTTAAGCTTAAACTACCTTACCACTTATGATTTTGTTAAACTACTTTATATAAAACAAATATTGAAAATAAATTGAATTTTAAAAACAAAGTTGAAATTTTAAACGATTTCAATATTGTATATTAAATAAAAGTAAATACATATTTACATTAGACGAAAAAATTTAATCGAATTTAAATTTAATCTTTATGCCTAAAAACCAACATTGATTTTATATGTTAAGTGATATTTGTTGCCTAAACTTGACTAATTCAAAAGAAAAGAACATGTTGAAATGTATTTTTACACCAGTACAGTTATATATATTTTTTTTAATAAAAATGTTTTTGCATTTTTATTTCAGTCCTATTTGAATCTTATGTTACTACTTTGTGGCAAAAGAAAAAAAAAACGTGAAGGGGATAATTCATTCAAATGTAATGATAATTATGAATTTTAAATTAAAATTGTTATAACGCATCTTATTTCTAAATGAAATGTGAGAGTCATAAAATTCGACAGCTAGCTATATGGAAAAGTTATTCCTGACTTTGATATAAGTATTCAATTAAAAGTTAATATCGTTGGTTTAAAGTAAAAATTATAGGAAAATATTGCTTATTTATATCTAAATATCATTATTTGACTGTCATTCGATGACTTGAGAGACAACTTACGTACTATTTATCCGAAAAAGAAATGCAATAAAAACTTACTGGTTAAATCTAATGAATTTGTATAACAAATTTGTTTTATATTTTAAGCCTATAAGCATATATTTTTACATTTGGTGCCCTGCCACTCATCACTCCCATCGCAACAATCGCAAATGCCATCATTAACACGACTACTGTGGACAAATACATCACGCCCTCGACCAGTTACATGACGTTTTTGATATTTACAATAGTAGCGGCCGTTTTCACATGCGTTTGTGCTTGGCTCATCGCTTCCATCGTGAATACAATCGCAATAATCATCATTGACACGTTCAAATGGAATCTCTAAGCTGCCATCCAAGCATCGAAATTTGCCTTCAAAATTCGGCTTATATGAGTCGTAATCAAAAAGTCGTATACCTCTAACAAGATTAAGAAAAAATGTTATATATTTGATATATTTTTTTTAATCAGGATGATAATTTATTTGTAGGGAGAAAATTGAAACAAAATTTATGATTACTAGTAGACAACGCAACGTAAGTTCATTTGCATTTCATAAGCGATTCAATAAAATTTACAACCCCAATCTCAAATCTACTCTAGTCTAGGCTAGTCGAGAGTGAAAAAAAGATTAATAATTCGTTGTTTGAGAAAGATGGCCAACACCAATTGAAATAGAAATTATGGTAGTGGATTGTGTGCACACTGCTCAACCTGCTCAAAATATTGTCGAACAAACTCTAGAATGGAACCCAGGAACACGGTGTAGAAATCTGACAGGCGAAAGAAGGCCTTTGAACTAGCATTTTATTTAAACGCTGGTCTAAGCTTTAACTATGGTACTTTACTTCTCCTAATATTCAAACTAAAAACTTAGTTTTCAACAATAAATTCCTCACTTATTACCTGAAATCTATTTGAATTTACTCATGATTCAAATTAAGGGAATGTCTCGAATTTACGGAAAGACGGCTATAATTATTTGACAACACCAAGCAGATTATTTAAAAATTATGTACTACTCTAAGTTATTTCTTACTTTATAATTTTTATGGCATCTGCAGATATTTTAGCATTTTCATTATCATAACCGCTATCGCCACCACCTCCTTCATCATAGGCACCGGCACCACGGCCACCAGAATCATTGTCTGTCTGCTTTCTACCCAACGATGCTTGCAATTGTTTATGTTTCCTTTTAAGTCCTTGCATAGTACCTTCCAGAGACCATGGTGTGCTAGTATTTGGCAGTTGATTTATAGAAACAGCTTGGTATACAAAAAATATAATGCCCAATAAAAATATGCCCAACAATAACATTTTTGATTTTTGTTTATAAAAGGGAACATAATAGATGTTTTCCCTCTTAACCCAGGTTTTTTTCATTGTCATTTAAACAATTTTTTCAATAAATATTCAAATGTATTTATTAGATTAACACTTCATTAATTTTCTAAAAAAAACCCCAATACTAGAATTATCAAATAAAATAATTACTATTGACGTTGATAAAAAATAAAAACTTATTTATGAACACAATGCATGGTTGCCAGACGGTGGAATTTTTGGAAAACTTAACTAATTTACGACATTTTTATCAGGTAAATAAACATATGTTTTGAAGTGTTTGAGAGCGATTTATTTCTATTGTGAATTGTTTTTATGTCAACAAAATTTATGAGATTAAAAACAAAACTTATTAAATACGTAGAAAAACAAAAATTGATCGTCGAAAATAAGAAAGTTTTAGTTATTATTAAATTTAGATTCTTGTACATAATGTCCCGATCTTTCAATAATCAAGAACAATTAGCTGCAAATACTTATGATGTTTTACAACGCACTGGAGAGAGTCTGCAACGTTCTAATCAAATTGCTTTTGAAACCGAACAAATTGGAACTGAGGTAAGAGCTATCCACATTACCAAAACTACGCTGTGTATTCTACATTTATCTAAAAATGATGCATTTAAAATTCCACTAAAAGCTCCCTATTTAATACTGTTTAAAAACTAACGTCACTAAGCGTTTTACATGCTCATTTGGTTCAGAATCAAATGAAATTAACAGCAATTAAACCATATTCTCAGAAGAAGCCTGACACCCTTAATATTATTGTTAGTCACGAAGAACCGACCCACTTAATCAATTGAATCGTATTTAGTGACTTTGAAAAATGATGAATTCATGAGAATTTACGCTTTTAATTTTTCATGTTTCGTAATGTTTTTTTATAAGAAATGATTATAATAACGTAATGAACTTATTTTTTTATTATGGTTAACATCCCAGTTTAAGTTCCCTTGTCTGCTCACAACTTAAAAAATTTTAGTTGCCGATACCAAAATTGTTAACTGTTGGTTGCCAGTTGCTATGTGTAATACCACTTGTGACGAATAGCAATCCAACTGAAGTTGAGTTATCGTCCATAATCGAGCCATTAACATATTTATTTCGAAATTCTATACATAGCATATGTACATGTCTATATGTATACCCTTTGCAATTTAAGGTTCTTTCCGAATTAAGCGAACAGCGGGAATCACTTTTACGTTCGACGCGACGTTTGGAGAATGCGGACGATGATCTATCGCAATCACGCAGTATTATTCGCAAACTTCAGCGTGAAGTTTTATACAATAAGCTTATTTTAATTTTAATAATTGTATTTGAACTAGCCATACTTGTAGGTCTTATTTTGATTAAGTTTATTAAGTTATAATGTAATAAAAGATCTTTTATTAAAATATATATGTAACTATAAATATGTATAAATATATCAGTAAAAATATAATCAATTTTTAATATTTTGTAATTATATGTAAAAAAATTATTTTAACTCAAACGCCCCATTAAAGTTTAAACGTATATTGTAAGTTTAAATGGAAAACAGTGCAATATAAAGATTGAAAAGAAATTTCGTATTTTCATATCCCAGCAGTGCACAAAAAATAGATTGAATTTGATAGGTTTATTACATGACATATGTACATACTTTCAAAGAGCATTGCATTCATCAGCAGTTGCTATTAAAGTTGCATAATTTTTCTAATGCTATAATTAGCCTTTTTTTTAAAATGATAGCAATAAGGATCAGATCTTTTTGCATAGAAAGACCCTTGCTGTAAACATATCAATAAGAGGATGTAAAAATAACATCAACAATTTAAAATATTTGAACATTGTCGAATCTTCGATATTTTGAGGTTAATACTAAAACTTTAATAAGCATATAGGATAGGTTTCTACTTATTTTATGCTTGAATTTTTTAAAACTCAAATATTGCATTGTTTTAAATTGCCTTGACAATATACTATTTAAACTCTGGCATTATTTTTCAAAAAGTTTGTTCTATTTTTTTTATAATTTTTGTTCTTAATAATACAAGTGAACAGAAAATTTACTTTAAAGTTCTATAAATTGCAATTATATATTATCACAGGGAACAATCATAGCACCAGAACGTGTTGAATGACGTACTCCAAATGAGTATGCTGGCGCACGTTTGCCAGGCTTATATTCCATACGATTGTAATAATTTGATCCAGGTCCATACAATTTAAATATATACTCAGTTCGAGGCGTCATTGTATATTTAGGACTATCTGGACGTATTAACGACATTGGAGCACCAGGATAGGTAGCTGGACCAGGTGAACGTACCAGTTCTTTAAGATATTTCTTAACACCACTTTAAAGATAATAAAGTTAATATACATTTTACAATTCCATTAGTTATACGTACATGCTATACGCAGGAGCTCTTTGCTTTACAAATGAATCACTTATTCCGTATTTATTGGGTCCAGGTGCACAATTTTTAAAGAAAAATGTATTTACTTTTCCCATTGAATATTCTGGCGATTTGGAACCTTTAAATATTGGACTATTACGCAGTTGGTAAGCCATAGGTCCTGGACTTTTACTTTTCTCTGTGAATGCAACTCGCAATTACTAATGCACAATTCGAACAAAAAAATACTACAAATACCTTGCATATATGTCTTTGGCGACATTGTAAATTGATTAGCTTTACTTATACCATAGCGCACCAGTTTTGATACATTGTACCTAGCTGGACCAGGTCCACAGAGTTCATCTTTAACTGTTGTCCGTAAACCAAATGAATAATTTGGCAATCTTTGCTTACGCAAATCATGATTTTCGTAGCCAACTGTTGGTGGCAAAGGGTACAAATCAGCCGGACCTTTACAAAGAAAAAATTATCATTGGAATATTTATTATCTAAAAAACTTGATGAAAATGACCACCTGGCAATGATTTCACCATTTTTATATATTATTGCAATTACAGAGCTTTATCTGAATGGAATTTAGAATTTTTTTTCCAAAAAAAATTATTTGAAAAAAATGGAGCCAAAAAGAGGTATGAATGTTTTATAGAATTTTGTGATTATAAATGAAATCGGATAGATAAAAATGTCAGTAAAATAATTAAAAAAGCAAAGCATAACATAAAATCGATTTAAAATATTTTTATTTTAAGACCCACGTAGTAAATATGTGCATAAGTGCATTTGAATAATTTATATGGAATTTATTTAGAAAATGATATTTTAAAAGCACTATTAGTTTTCAGATCTTTTTTATTCTTAGGTAAATATTTATATACTGTATATTAACATCGAATATGTATTGCTAAGGATGATTCATGTATGTTTAATAAGTAGTCTTCAATTTATTCATTCTGTATCCATAGAATTGTAAAGTTGTTTGTATTTCCCACCTTGTCCACCACCAGAGGAACTTAATAGCATTTCATTTTGTTTTTCTCGTAAAATCTAACCAAAAATATATAAACATAATTACTTAATATTGTAAAAACTATTTTAATAAGAAATAATTTCATTTTAATAAGCAATAAATATGATTGCGAATTGAGGGAATATATTGCATGCAACAATTTTAAAATTAAAAACAAGCGAATAAAGCATAAGGAATGTACAATTGATATCTACTAGCGTAAGAGTTCGAAATTAAATTTTTTTTATTCGTTTTACAGTATGTTGTAAGACGCATGCACAACACTTACCTTTGGATCATATTTATAATACAAATAAACCAATATTGGACCATAAATTATATTGAAAATTCCAACAATGCGCATTAGCCAGGAAAAACCAAAAGCTTGAGCCATTTCTCCACCTATTAAAGGTGCTAAGCAATATGCCAAACTAACGGATGTCTGTTGAATTGCGTAAACTGTACCATAACTAGATATGGTATGTGAACTAGCTGCAGCTTTTGAGCCAACATTCATTTGATCATCATTGGCCAGCGTTGCATCTACAAATGTTGCCAACAAAGGAACTAAGGCGGCATCAATTATACCAATACCTAAACCCAAACCAAAATGAGGCAGTAAAAGTTGGGCTACGGTAGTAGCGCATGGTATCTAAAGATAATTCATTAGCAAATTATAATTGAAGTATCAATATACTTACCAATATAGATGATATGCCCACTAATATTAATGATATACACGAGACCTTAATTTGTCCATATTTGAAAGCTATGCTGCCAAAGAAATTTGTACCTACAAAATATCCTATAGAATCAGGTATAAATACAGTACCCAGTTGCCACTTTGTCGGTTTCAAATATTGCATTAACCATATTGGTAAACATGGTTCTAATATAGCCATTGTTGATGTTGAAAACCATATTGCTATAACAATGGCCAAAATCATTTTACTTTCTAATAATGGTCTCCATTTTGGTTGTTGCTGCTGATCAATACTTTGGCTAACCTAGAAAATGAATATAATTTGTTTTTAATTCTTACTAAAATTACAATATTATACGTGCCTCTGGTTGTATGGATAAATCCATGGTAACCAATTGCATTCCTATTAAAGATAACGTCATAAAATTATTCGAAGTGCATATCTCAATTTGAAAATCTTACCCAAATTAACAAATATTATTGTCGATAGAATGATGAAGGGAGCTGACTTTCCAAATAAATCATATAGTATACCACCAAATGGATAACCAAGCAACACGCCCAATGCAATGCTTCCCAAAATTATGCCCATAACTTTAGAGCGACGTTCTTCTTCAGGATAATGCTAAAGATTATTTTTTAATAAAAATATCGGTGCACACATGTATGTTGTGTAAAGGCTTACTTGGGCGACTAAACTCATGCCACAGACACCAATACAGGCGGATCCTATACCTTGAACCGAACGAGCTATGAGTAATGCTATATAAGACTCACCAACTGCAAATACTATAATAAATAATTTATAGTAGTGATAATCATTACAAATTGGAAATAAATAACTATAACTATAATATAAAAAGGGTTGTGAAAAGAAATCCAAAAGTCTTAAATGATATTGATGCTTTCGTTTGCTCGTAATAAGAATAAATATGCATCTTCTTGAAATGAATTCTCACAAGCTTTTATTGGTTCACATATTTCAACAGATTTCTTCAACATAAACAACACCGAGAGCCTATAATGACCTAACGCCAGGTTCGGACTATACGTTGAGTACATCAGAACCTCTTAATCAATTAATATATGTTTTAAATTTATTCGTATTTAAATTTTTGTGTATTAAGTCCAACTGAAACATTAAACCATGCTCTCAATTCGTTAACATAAATTTTTTAAACTGTTTATTTTGCTGTTATTAGATTCCTAACTATTCAGTTCTTAATTAAAATACAATTCCTAATTATATTCCAATAATGACAAGCTGAGAAACTTGATCATGATCAGTGTACAACCAATTAAGCTACCAGGGCATCTTATTCTCCAATATGGATACTGTAGGAATTTTCTAAGTGTAATTCTCTTAATCATATAAGAAATTCTTGATTTGCAAATATTTTTTAAAATAAACAGCACTTATAAAAAAATTCGATAATTGATAATAAATCTTAAAAATATAACAACCAAGTTCAAGACTTATTAGAAAAGTTCGGTGTTAATTAAAGTATTATACAAAAGGATCGAAAAAAAATTAAATATTTTAATGCATAATTATAAGGCGAAAAGAAGACAAATTAATCAAAATCGTATGTGCTACGACTGACTAAAATTGCAATAGCATTATTTGCTTCTTACCTAACGATGATATTAACAGACAAAATGTTCCCAAAACAATTGGTAAACGATAACCATATTTAGTAGACATGTTGCCAACAATTGGATTAAATATTAATTGTATTAAAGCCTTCATTGCCAACAGAATTCCAATTGATCCATTTTCACTGGCCAGATTTTCATAAGCATTGTTATGATCCTTTAAACTAGTTGCCTGTGTTACTTTTTTTGTCTTATTATTATTATGATTGACTAATTTAATATTGTTTTCCACCTTTTGTTTGTTCTCAATGTGATCGGGTGATATTATTAAGCTCCTTTGTTTTTCTTCATTTATAGGCGTCACTATTAACACTTTATTATTATTACTACTGTTATTATCATCGTTCACAAAGTGAATCAGTGAAAAATTAACCATTGATTTGCCTGGTATTGGATGTTTTGTTATTAAGTGCTGTTGTTGTTGTTGTTGTTGATACTGTTGTATTGCTGACGCCAGTTGCTGCTGCTGTTGTTGTTGTTGTTGTTGTTGTAGTGGGCTTAGTTGTGTATGTTGTGCTGTGCCGTCTAGATTACGATAAGCTAAATGATGTGCTGTCGCCGCAGCCCCAAGGATACCAAGGCCACCGCTGGTGTTGATGTCTTTAACGCCAGTTGATGCCATATCTGCATTCAATGAAGCGTAATGTAATGTGGTTATTGCTTCCGTTCTGTTATTTATGGTAGCAAGATAATCTGGCAAAATGGGCACTGCGTGCAGTCAAATCAATTTTGATTAAAAGAAATCGAAAAATAAAAAATAAAATGCGTTAAAATGTTACATTTAAAAATCAATAAAACTGAATGTGAGTGAAGGGGTGTAGAAAATACCAAATTTATGTGTTGCCTTAACGAAAGTCTTCCGTCTGATTTTATATATATTTATAGGGGTAAACGATTAATCAAATTGTATATGAGTGCCTAATTTAGTGTGCAAAATAAATTTAATAATATTACCAAGTGTACAGTAGTTATTCTAATTTTAATTTTTACAATTGTGTATTATAAAAGTGAAATCTTTAGTATTTAGATTTGATATCGTTTATTTAAATTTCAAATAATCGTTTATATTTAATTGAAGATGCAGATTGATTTAAACTCGGATATTAGAATAATTAATATTTCTGTTTTTCAACTCTGCTCTACATCCGGCATTAACATAATTTTTGCTATGAACTATTTAAAACACAATAGTTTTATTAGAAATTTATTTACCAATGACTGTAAGTAAAACATTATCCAATAACAACGCCAAATACACAATTACAGCTATAATACTGCGGTTAGGTGTGCCATAATAAGGATTAGATGTTCTCTCATTATAAGATTCGTTTAAGATTGAACCAAGATTTTTTTGCGATTCATTTGAGTCTAAATTTGCATCACTTTTTTCAGACAATGATTTTTGTTTCTCAGACATTTTATAATATTGTTTCGTTATTAAATTATAATAAAATAATTTTAATAATATTTTCCTTTATGATTTGCAAATTAATAATAATTTAAATATTTGTTGGCATATGGAAAAAATTTCACTGTTACACACACATTTTAAAATAACAGAAAATACATCTTAAAGTATGCTTCGTTTATTTATTTAATTTTAATTTTTCCTTTTTTAATTTGTTAGAAAGCAATATTAATTATTTAATTTTTTCTCCTTCTTATTTATTATATTCTTAATATAACCGAACCGTATTGTTCAACAGGTGTTTGCAACACAACGCCTGATGCTGTATTGAAACATGACAATATGTCAATGCCTGATTTTATATTTGGCCATATAAAAAAATGTAAAGGGTATTGTTTGGCAGTATAGAGCATCATGCTCTAAATGGGCAACAAGCTGGCATTAATAGCAAATAAGATTACACAAAAATAAACACACACTCAGAAAATACGTTATTTCTCCGCAAAATATGTTAAAGTGAATTTCATGCATTGAAATTCTATTCTGTATGTAATATATAATTGTGGTAGTATATGGTTGATATATTAAAAGATTTATTATTCTATAAAATTTAAAGTTTGTTATTAAAAAAAAAATAATAGCATCAGTTGGAAAATTTTTATTCAGATCGTTATAAATTTGAATTTATCTTTTTTATATATCAGTTTTAACTTACAAATATTCTCGCAGTGTGTTTAATAAATTTTAATGTGTTTTTTTTTGTATGATGTTTTAACAAAACAAGCAATATAAAGAGATTTTATATAGAAACAATTTTGAATGTACTTATATCGCCACTTAAAAATCAAAACAGCCCAATCAATATGAAAACTTTAACTACATCTAACAAAAATAAAGCATCGTTTACCGAATATGGTTGTTGAAAATATGAAAGACTTAAGTAGCAACATATAGTGAATCCATTTCGCAAGTCTTCCATGTTTGTATATATAAATGTAGCTAAAAAATACATTCTTTATGAACATTTCTTACGCTTGAATTTAATGTTTAAGTTTAGCAGATCCATCCAATTAGACATATAAGAGCCAATCGCGTACATGCTGATTCTTTTTATGAAATATTCGTTGTCGCTTCGGCACAATTCTGGCTAAATGTTATTGGATTCAATGACAGTCTATCCGTTGAGGGCATATGTATATACAAACAAACCACAACTAAACAAAAAAAATCCCAAACTTTAACGATCCTGTGTGTACAAGTATAATTATTTGCTGTTAATAACAGGACTTCATTCAATACAAAATACAATAATATGGTCATTGTTTCTATTGTGATTCTGTTGAATAATTGGCATTTTAGTTGACGATATGAGTATGTTATATACATATATAATTCTTATGTATGTTTATATGTAAAAACATATTGAAAGGGTGATAAAAAGAAAAGGATACACTTTTACAACTTGCTTGAAAAGATATATCCACATTTTACTTAGTATTTTAAAGTTATTGTTAACATTTCAAGTATAGTATTTGAAATGTTTTACTTGTATCACATCAAGATACTACCCTAATGCAATCTTTGTGCGTAGATTTTTCATTCATTCATTTCATTGCTTAATTAATAAAATTAAATGCAAAAAATTTTAATAATAACAAATAAGAATTAAAAATGCAATATTTATGTTGAGCTTTGTGTTTTTTATTTATTATTTATTATTTCAATGTGATCATATTTCTATAACCAAAATTGCTAATTATATTGATTGCTACCTTAGATATTAGAGTAGCAAAATTATAGTGTCTATAAAATTTGGAATAATCTTTAAATTAACTAAAATTTTTAAGTTTAACATAGAAAATACAAATAAGAGTTCCGTTAAACGCCAGCCTTAACATACAGTATCATTAAAATAGAATGAAGACATGGAACAAATACATGTAGTTTAAGAAAAAGATTACAACTAAAATATAATAGTAACTACTTTATCCATTATATTTATTTTAAGAACCATTTTTTTATATTGATTAAAGACTTTTTTAAAATATTGCAAGCACGCAATATTAGATTATAACATAATCTACTAAAAATTCATGTAGTTGAAGAAACAGCCAATTTTTTCAAATGTTCCATGAAAAGTTGAAGCGATACATCATCAGTTAACACAGGGGCTCCACCATCCTATTTTTATGAAATGAAATAAATTTTATTAAAGAAGCAGAACTTGTAAGACTTTTAAATAATAATAACATAAATAAGTATAAAAAGAAACTTAAAGCAACCAACACCACTGCGTAGGCGTAGACGACGAAATTAGAAATACCTTCACCAAATTAAAAGCATTTTAGAAAAAGCGAAAAGATAGAATTTCTTTTAAACATTTGAATATAAATACCGTAGCTGAACCAATTGGTGGCTGCATTTTATTGGTTTTTACATAAAAACGTAAGATTTCGAAAAGTAAGATATCACCAGGGACATTTTTGTAAACAAAACAAAGGACAACAAAAAGAAAACGCGAACATGTTTTTATTTTAGACAAACGAAAAAATGTTGTGTTAAAATAAAATTGAATTGTAAAATAAAAAATGTTCTTTAAGAAATTATTAGCAAAACATACCTGTCCATAAGCATACATATTATTATGCGTTTGTGATGGATTAACTTTAGATAACAGGAAACGAGCCTGCGAACCACCATGCTCTGTATCAATATAACGTGGCATTGGAAAACGCGTCTGTAAGATTTCTTGAGCGTCATCGATTGGAGCTTGCAGCAATTGTTTGAAATTTTCATATTCTGGCATGTCCTGATATTTGAGAGCGCGCCATTGGGCAATTGTCTCGCCATGATATATAAGAATTTGGAAGAAGGTGTCCATCAATAAGATGCGATCGGGCTGTATAGACGATGTGTCTAACAAAACTGGTTCAGGTGGTCCATTAAATGAATAAGAGTATAAAATGGGCTGAATCATTATAAGTGATTGTGTTAAATCTTCACGCATTAGCATGTGCCGATAGAATGTGGTCTCATCGGGTGAATTATTGAAAACCTGCAGAAATTGTGAACGACGCAAATGATACATAAACTGCGGGAATAGGGAGAAATTTTGAGCCAAACGGAAACTGTTAGGATCATCTTTGCTGTATTCACCGAATTTTTGACACTGAAAAATAAAATTTTTACATATTTGGTAAGTAATTAATGTGTTTTATACAAAAAAAAAAGATAAAAATAAAACATACCAAGCGGATAAGTTGTCTATCGACCCATCTCAATATATCAGGACCTTCATCTGTCTCAGCTCTATAGACCACCATGCGTGCCATTATTACAGCGGCTGCTTCCTGATCAAATCCAGCACTAATATGGTGAATATTAGACGTAGCATCAGCCCAGCTAAAATAGATAGAAAATATTGCATTCAAAAACTGTTAGTAATTTTATTATTAGGAATGATGATCATCTGAATGAAAAGGAAGAAAATTAGAATACATTCTACTGATTTTTTTCTTTTTGCTAAAAGTCTTTTGACGATTTAAAAAAAAAAAACCTCTAAATACGTTAATATCAAAATCGTATTACATTCAAAAGTATATACTATGAAATGCATTTTGTTTTAAGGTACGGCCAAAACACGCGAACGTTTTCTGATAAAATATTATCAGAATTTTTCAATAACATTTAATTAAAGATCTATGATATAAGTACGAAATTAATGATATCAACTATTATTGCTTACTTTCGTGCCAATGTCGTAACTCTTATACGTCTCTGACCACTTGGATGCTGATACTGTGTTATGAATTGAATACAACCTCGTCCTCCCTGGGGTATGGGCGCGGCATGTTGATTTACGACTTCAAAGAAAAATGCCATCGTTGAACTTGGATTGAGGGTACATAATTTCCATTGAACCGTTTGACCCATGCCGATTTCAACATCCGACACCGATGGGCTTTTCACATTCAACGACACACATGAACCAATGCCGCCAGATATTTTCAATTCTCTTGAGCATTTCACCTCTAAGGTGCCATTAAAAGCCATTTTTAAATCACCGCGAGCATCGCGAGAAAATACTCGTTGGAAAGTTTGTTTAAACAATGATGAATTAAATGAGTCGCCCATTACCATATGGCCACCGGTCGAATTGCAACACTGTTTCATCTCCATTAGACCAGTTTGATCAAGTGCACATGAATAAATGTCAATACAATGGCCATTCGTGGCGGCACGTAATGCTAGAGTATCGTAGTGTTTAATAGCTTTTTTCATGAATTTAACATTATCTTTTTGTATGTCATGATGTGATCGAATGGGATGTTTAAGCTCATCATCAACTACTTGGCCGGGGCCCTGAGAGCAAGGTCCGCCAACAAAAGCCATAATGCGGGCTCCTGTATTTGGGTAAGTGCACTCTAATAAACCCACAGCAATGGCCATGGCAGCTCCCGTGGAACGGAGATAACGCTTGCCCTGAGGCACAGGCCAAGGATCACGTTGCAATTCACTTAACAAATCCCCCAAGGCAATGTCACACTTAGAAATGGGTTGTAAAAACCTATTGGCTGGAGGCACAGCAGGATGTTGACCTTGTTGTCCAGGTATACGCTGTTGTCCTGGAATAGTTTGGCCACCGGGCCCAACAGGAGCCCCTTGAGGACCAGCTGCAGCTCGTCCAATGCCTAACATTTCCTGCACTTGTTTAGCAGTTAAATCTTTAGTACCTCGAAATACATAACTTTTGGAACAACCTTCAGCACCCAACTCATGAACTTGAATCATTTTACCAAAAGTGATTAAACCCACTAATGCATTAGGCGGTAACAAACTTAAAGACATTTGCAAAGAATCTTTAAGAGCATCTAGTTCATCCTCATCCATACAAGTATCAACAAGGAAAATGAAAACGGGCGGCATGCAAGGTGCCCGAGCTATTGTATATTCGATTGTACTAAAACCAGGAATCAATTCAGCTGGTTGATGTTGTTCAGAAATGGCGGCATATTGAGGAGGAAACTACAAAAATATCAGAGAAAATTATTCATTTATGTTCTTTAGCAATTAGTTAAAGTGGAACTTACAGGATTTCTTTGGAAACAAAAGTTGCAAACCCATAATTTTGCTCTGTAATCTACCTGACACAAAGGATTTAATACTGCACGGCAGTTGGCACGAGTACACAATACCGGTTCATATTGAATTGGTGGCAAGTCAGGACGTTCTTTTAGAGGCTGATATAAACAGGCCAAAGGAACAACTAAACGACTGGCATCTATCCTACTAGAAGGCCAAACATTCCACGTCAGTCTAATGCCATCACGATCTTCATTCTGCTGTATAAACTCTTCATAGGTCGTCATTTTATGAGGCAAAGTTTATCATGAATCACAAAGCCAAATTACTATTTAGCTGTTAATTAATTTCTTTAATAATTTTCCACAAAATTTAATACAGAATATTTTTCGCACTTTTAATTCAATTAGAAATAGATTTTTTCGATTACTATGGCTCGGCCACGTCACTGCGCTTGACAGTAGTTTTCACTACATTTGACGTTTACTGCTTCTTCTTATTTTATAAACATGGAAGCCAGGTAACTCTGTTTTTCTATTGTGATTGATTGTACGAAGAACTTCTGATGCGAGAAAAACAGTCACAACAAATGTTTGTGCGATTTACTTATACAAAAACCGACTTGGCACCGTTTACCTATACATTTGGTAGTTATCAAACCATTGCAGTTAATGTGGTATTAATTAGAGTTTGTTTTCTATTTTCTTCTTTGTTATCATTCGTAAACAAATACATTGTTGCATGTAGCTGTATCAAATTAGTACAATTTTATAAAAAAATTTTAAGTCACCATTTAAGACTTTTCTAAACCAACTCTGTAACTCACAGTAATTTTCTAAGATGGCGACGAAAAAAACGCGTCTTGTGTGAATGTAATCATAACAAATTGTGATTTTTATTAATAAATGTGTTTAAAATTGCAAAATAATTGTGCAAAAACATTATTGATAATAAAGTGTGTGAAATACATATAAAACTGTGTATGAAAATATAGTAAAAATGGCAACAAATATGTATCGTGTCGGAGGTGAGATGTGAAAAATTTTCCATTTTTTTCGCTTATACCTTTTGCATTGTGTTTCGTCTTCGTTTGTCGGTTTGCTTCTTTTTTTATTAACTATTGCTCTTCATGCCTCATGCATCTCTTCTACATATGTGTTTGCTATGTATGAGAGTGTTTTTTTTGTGTCCTATTCCGATAACGTCGCTGTTTTTACGCTACAGTTAATGACGTTGAACTGAACATTAAAAAATGTTTGTTGATGCTGCGCCACTGCTGACGTCGCAGTAGCGAAACCAACGATGAAAGCCTACTTATTGTTGGAGATAGTTGGAACAACGTATTTTCTCAGCTGCATATTTTACAGTGTATCAATACATTTTCAGTGTGTGTGTGTGTTAACTATGCTAAGATATGAAAATGTCGGAAGTGTTTTTGTCAGACATTTAGTCAAATAAAACAAATTTTGATCATATTCCATTGTGTTTGAGTATTGGAGATGGTAGAACATTTAAAAGTATGACGATTCTCGTACTACGGAATGTATTTATATTTCAATTTTTATTTTATGAGATTCACTACAATTTATTCATACGATTCGCTTTCATTTGTATCAAGAGTATTGGAATGGACTATTTCAATTGAATTATTTTCAGAGATTAATCTAATTTCAAGTTTATTTTCGGACATGAATCTATTTTCAAAAGTTTAAAGTTAAAAGCCGTTTGAATGACAGAAAAAGAACTAGATTAAGTAACATGACAAGTCTATCAAATGAATCATTTTATCATTGACCTGTAATTTGCCTGTCATTGCTAAAAATTGCTATTCGTCCAAATATTAGATTCATTCCCAATAGAGCTCCTTATATCAAATTAGCCAACATTAAATTACGTTGCTTTAGGCATTCGTTAATGTACAAAACAAACTGATCTGCAAAGCAATTTTATTGTTTATTGTCGTATATGAGTACGTTATATACGTTTAACATAAAATCGAAAATGAATTAATAGAAATTTTTCTCAAATACTACTTTCGTAGTCGTCATAAAATCATTTAGTTATTTATTTATCCTTTTCAATTTATAATCCACTATTCTCATACAATAGTGCAATAGTACTGGCGTATTGGACTTATATCTATAATTTTTTCAAATAATGGTCAGTCATATAGTACATGTGTGTACATCACGAGTACTTCCACTACCACACCCCGTCATTAAAACCCTGCTGGTTTTAATTCATCTAATTGGAATTTGTTGGATTTGCTTTTGTATGGTTTGGTTTGGTTGAGATTTTTATGTACTTTGTTGAAATCCGGTGCAGCTGGATAAGAGCTAAAAAATTTCTTTTTGTGAAAGTCGTTACAGATGATAAATTTGTTTATGAGTAAACAATTAGTTTATCGGTTGTACTTATGGTTATCACGTTAGAGACTAGTTAGTATATGTTGTATTTCGAGTTAACACATTCTGTAATAATAAATACAAGATAAATTAAAAAATTTTTTTTTATTATTTTTTTTGATCTCGGCAATTTTTTAATAATAAAGTTGCTCAAATACACAACTTTACGTTCTGTAATATTGTACATAATACGTGTCAAAATGATAAGGTCACTTTTTTTTGTATGTATGGGGAAGTAAAAAGAAGAATAACCATTTAAGAAATTTAGATATCATTTGGTTGCTATTGGTTTTGTTTATGATAAGTTTAACGCTTGTTAATAAAGCAAAAAAGATTTCTAATGTTGTAATCATTATGTTCTGGCAAGAATTTAAAATTGAAACTGTTAATTCTTCACTAGGCTATATTGCCGCTTCATGCTCCTTCAACTACGTATTTGGTCATCCTCTGACATAATCCTGACATATATGTTAAATGTTTTTTTTTTTTTTTTTTTTTTTTTTTTTTTTTTTTTTTTT
>QOCX01000041.1:353288-412793 GCA_005959815.1 Sarcophaga bullata | reverse complement strand
TCCCACAAATAAATTTATAATAAATCATAAATAAATACAGTTGAGCTACTGGAGAAAATGTAATTCAAATTTTGATAAGAAAAGGAAAACAAAATGCGTATATTTCTAATAAAAGCAAAAACATATTTAAGCATAATTATAACAGTAATACATTAAAAAATACTTTTACACTCATAACTTCTGTCATTTATTAAAATCTTCACTTTAGACAAAATAAACTTTTAAGTTTTTGTTTAAATTTATAAAAAAAAAAAACTAAACAAAAATTCAATAGCATTTAGCACTTCTTCGTTGTTCTGGTTTAACTTTAAAAGAGTAAATAAATGTATTGTTTCAATTTGAACAAACTGTTTAGAAACTTTTTAAAAATACGAGACAGAAATTGATTTTGGGTGAAAATTTTCTAAACACATAAAAGATATTAACCTTCATAACGAAAATATTTAAACCGATTCTTCTTTTGTTTTATATTGTCTTCCTTATTTTTGGTTTAAATAGTC
This sequence comes from Sarcophaga bullata, assembly GCA_005959815.1. Lineage (NCBI taxonomy): Eukaryota > Metazoa > Arthropoda > Insecta > Diptera > Sarcophagidae > Sarcophaga > Sarcophaga bullata. The sequence continues at coordinate 412,293 of QOCX01000041.1, read as the reverse complement.
GTTTAAAATTTGTTTACTAAAATATTTTCCATTTACCGAAAATACGTATTTTAATAAGGACAATGTCTTAAATCTATTCATATTAAAATGTTATTCTAATAATTATTAAACAAATTTATTTTTAGGCGTAATATTAAATTAAATTCTTCATAGTGTATATAAAACAAGAAAAATAATTTTAAATATGTTTTCTTTCTTTATTATATATTTTTTTAATTTATATAAATATATAAAATTAATCTAATACATTTATATAAATATAATAAACAAATAATATTTATATAATGAATAGTTGTAACTTAATATTCTAGAATTAACAAAACATTCAAAATATAAATATTATTAAAAACAAAACAAAAATAACGTATAAATTTATTTTACAATATAATTAAATTACATTTACTTTTCAAAGTAATAAATAAAAATAACGAAAATATTTCACTTTTTGATTAAGATAATAAAAAAATAAAAATAATAAATTCATTATTAATGCCATGTGTTTACGGCGACTAAGTAAAAAGTAAATAAAATCTAAAACTTTAGCATAGTATAGCATTACCATCAATAAATAAAAAATACTTTTAAATGTAAAAATATATAATATTTCATTTTCTAAATACATACTAAACAATATTTCCCACAGAAGAAATTAAGAACTTTAAACGGAATTTGTAAAAAAAATACTAATTGATTCGATGTTAGGAAAACATGTGAATCGAAGTTTAAAAAGCATTTCACAAAGAAGAAGGAAAAACCTAATGAAAAGGAAATGCGGGAAAGCATTTAGCTCTATAAGTGTGAGGTACGTGGGTTCAATTCTCACCAGAGGTTCTAATCTGTTACACTACACCAAACATATGGCCTTTAGCTAGAATTAGCAACATTCTTTACGTTCAGTCTAAATTCGGCTAATTCAAGCTTTGGTTACTCCATTCCTAATAATTAAATATATTTGTATTAATAAATGAATAGATATAAGCAAATACATATACAGTCGGGCTTCGATTATCCGTGGTCCAGTCAACCGGTAACTCCGATTAACCGTGATGGCCAAAGATCAGTCTTTGTTTTTTATTTGCAATATTTTCAAATTGTTTGCTTCGATTAACTGTGATTGCCCCTATTATTCGTGAATATAATAAACATGAAAACGGGAAATTCCCTTGTTTGCATACGATGTGTAAGTAATCTTTGAACTTGATAAGTGCGGGTGGTTAGATCTTGCTTTTCGATTAACCGTGGAAATCGATTATCGGTAATGCTTCTGGTCCCAATCATCACGGATAATCGAGGCCCGACTGTATATGTATTTTGTGCTAAAATACTAATCACTTTACTTGCAGCAACAGAATTATTAAAGAGCAATGGCAACACTAATGTTGTCAACTCTGTTGTTTTGAATAATCCAAAGCATATTTAAACAAGGTGACCATATTTCTAAATAAAACAAAGTTCAATATATTGTCATGATATCCAAATGATCAAACTTTTTCATTCAGTTGTTGATGAAATTTGCAATATATTGCAAAGATTTGCGTTTAATTGCGATTTAAATGGAATGGTGGACATACTTTGATAGTGTCTTAAAACATACATAGAGCATTTTTGGGTTATAACTCAAATAAAAAATACGAATTTGATTATCAAGACAAAAGGCACAAGAAACAACATTGGCGCGTGCCAGTGATCAACTATGGTACTAAGGAACGATGGACGGAGATGAGGATTTGAATGATATAGAAAATATACTTTTAAAATACACTGGACTGAGATTGTCACGAACAAATTCTGAAGAAGTTTTTTTACAAGGACCTGTTAAAATTCAGGTATTTAAAGATAATATATGATTTACAGAACAGAAAAATTAATCCAATTTTTTTTAGGATACTTGGTTTAATATTAAACTAATCTGTCCGAATTTTCCTGACACAACCAACTTTCGACTGCATGTACAACAAAGTTTAAATATTACGGTTTATACAAATGAAAAACTTAATGTCAGCAAGAAAAATTGCACAACAATTGAACAGTTGTTAGAAAATTTGCCCACGTTAGTAGATAGTTCAATAAATTATAATAGTATTGTTTCAAACAAAAATCAACATGATGCAGACAACCGAAATATATATGCTGAAATCGCCAAGACTTATTCACCTTTAGAGTATGAAGTTTCTCTTAATGAAGAGTGTTCAGTAATATTATTTACGAAATTTTACCAAAATGAACAACATTTTCTTAAAGTGGCATTACCATCATTAGAATTACTTGATCATAGTCTGCCATTGTGTATAGATTGGAAAGATTTACTGGGAAAATCAACAAGCTTATCAGGCCTTTTACATCAATTTCAAACATACTTGGAGGATTTGAGAACTTTTTATGAAAATTTTTCCGATATAGATGAGTTATGTCATATTGTGCAGCCATCATTACCTACAACTAAAGCAAATTGGCGTTTATTTGTTTTAAAAGAGAAAGTTTTTATAAAATTGCAATTTAACGATCCTTTTTCTCCCTTGAGCTCAATGTCGGTCCATATCATTGGTCCAACATATGAAGTAAGTCAGCTAAGACGCGTATATAGTGAAGGTTTACGTGACTGGGATTCGGAGTTGAATGTTCACAAAAATCTCTTACGCATATTCAATTTGTGTTTCTTTCCTATGCCATCAGCTGAAGGTTCTGCAGAATCGTTACAATTTTGTAATATTTGCTATTGTTACAAATTGGAAAATGGAGATATTCCGATCGTGTCTTGCGATAGTAACCGTTGCAACTTAATATTTCATTCTTCTTGTTTGAAGGAATGGTTTAACACATTAGCTGATGGTAAAACTTTTTTAGATGTGACTTTTGGTACCTGTCCATTTTGTAAATCGGTAAGTTTTACGTATAATTGTTTTTTACCATATTTTGTACTACACATTCAATTTAGTTTCATGTTTTTGATTAAATAGTTTATATGCTTTTGATTACAAGTAAAAATGAAATTAAGTTCTGTAGCTATCCACAATTAATTATACAGAAATAAGAGAAAATTTTATAAATTTTTTGTTTTATTAACATATTCGTGTTCATTTTCAGAAACTATCTACATCTTTTCAAGAAATTTTGACTTGATTTGTCTTCACGAAATAAAAAGGTACTTGCTTATGTATGAGGTAATTGCTTTGTTACGTATTTAAAGAAATTTATTAATGTCTTCAGATGGCAATTGAGATAATCATGAAATTATAATATTCATCAATATGTATATTATATGCTATACATATGTATGCATATTTTTGTATTGTAAAACCAAATCGCATTCAATTGAAACGTAATTATAATTTCATAATTTTTGGGTTTCCAATAAGTGAAATAGGGACATTATAAAAACACTATAAAAAAATAAAATGATTTGGATTTAATTCAAGCGATTTTTCCATAATACATATGATGTATTAGATTCAGTGGGTGTATTTCTAAACATATTTTGAAATATTTAGAAATATTTATTAACAAATATAAATTTCACAAACTTAACAAATATTTTTTAATAATATGTAAATGCCTAACAATAGTTTTAGTTACTATAACTTGAAATACATAGCGAAGCATTAGTACCACCAAAACCAAATGAATTCTTCAAGGCAATGCGTTTTTTATTAGCATCTTCAAACCAAACTTCTGGTGTGGTAACAACACGTACACCAATTGCATCATCTAATTCTTCTACATTGATAGAAGGTGGCAACTTATTTTCGTAACATCCTTGTATAAGGAATGTAGCTTCCAAATTACCCGAAGAACCCAATAGGTGTCCGTGGGCACCCTTTGTCGATGAAATCCTTACATTAAAGCTATGATCTCCGAAAAGTCGCTTAATGGCATGTGCTTCAATTCGATCACCAGTAGGAGTTGAAGTGGCATGAGCATTAACATAACTGACATCTTCTGGTTTAATTTGAGCATCGTGAATTGCTCTTTGCATAGCTAGCAGAGCTCCGCTACCATCTTCACTTGGTGACGTTATATGATGGGCATCACCAGATAAGCCGTAACCAAGTACTTCAGCCAATATGGGAGCTTTACGACTAAGAGCATGTTCGAGTTCTTCCAAAACTAAAATAGCAGCACCTTCACCCATTACAAAACCGTCGCGTTTCTTATCGAAGGGCCTGGAAGCTTTTTCTGGCGATTCGTTGAAGGTTGTGCTTAAAGCTCTTAATCTGCAAAAACCTGCTATAGACAGAGGATCTATACAAGATTCTCCGCTCCCGGCTAGCATTATATCGGCGTCTCCATTACGTATGAAACGCATAGCGTCTCCTATAGCATGAGCTCCAGTAGCGCAGGCAGTCGACACCGAATGATTGGGACCTTTCAAGCCATGTTTCATGCTTATATGACCACAAGCCATACTTGGCAGCAGTCTAGGTACAAAGAAAGGACTGACGCGGTTATAACCTTTTTGCAGTTGTTGCCATGCTCCATACACCTCGGCTAAATCAAACATACCCATTCCAACACAAACACCAAAACGTTCAAGTTCTTCACTTGTTAAATCTTTGGGTTTAATTTGAGCTGCCGCTAATGCTTCCTCAGCGGCTAAAATTGACAATTGTGTGGCTCCACTCATTAGTTTAATATCACTCTTAGTCAAATAATCACTTAAAGGCAAACTTTCTTTATTGATTTGAGCGGCTACTTGACATGGTAATCCCTTGTATTGTTCCCCAAGTTTAGTTATGGCTCCATTACATTTCATTAACTTTTCCCAGGATTCTTGTACGTTTTTGCCTAAAGGTGAAACTACTCCAGTGCCGGTTATTACTACTCTCCTTCGTGAACATTCGGAACGGCTGGTTGCGAAACTTCGCAAAATTGTTTTATCAACGCCTTTGTGTTTTGTCAACTTTATTATAACATTCATATTTTCGCGGAATTTTGCTAATATACCGGCTAGATAAGTTCTCTTTAAGTTCTGATACTGTACAGCTGTTGTTTAACATGTTAAAGAATATAAAGCGAATATGCAACATATGAATATTTACAAAGTAATTGATGTTAATGCTTTTCAACACTGGCTGTGATCAATGTACCCAAAAGCACGAAGTAACCTGTGCCCAGGAGTCTCGATTTTGGATATGTTTTAAACGAATATACATACGTAAATTAATAAAACATTTAAAATATTTTCCATTTTTATTAACCAATTCTTGAGATTATATTAACACTAAAATTTAAATGTAGAATAATTTCATTTAAGTGGTTCTTCTTTAAATACTTGGCAGCTCTTGATATAATTGCTTAAAAAATATAACATTAACCAACACTGTGCATCAGCTGCGATGGAAAAGTCATTCTTTTACAGCTGACTTTTTGATTGTGTAAAACATTTAATTTCTGCATTTAGTAAAAATAAAATTGGAATAATTATTTTCATTGTACATTTAAATTAAATTGATATTAGAAAATATGTTGACAGCATTAAGGCAACTTAATAAATCTCATGCAATAAAAAAGTATCTACATACTACAGCCAAACAAAACGGTTACATAGTATTGTAAGTATAAAAGGAATAATTTGCATGAGGTTTATTGGAACATTTAGTGAATGATTCCTATTTTTCAGAGTACCTGAAATTGGAGAGGATGGTCAGGCCGCAGAGTGTTTTGTTAAACCTGACGGTTTACCAGCCTTTAACGACATTACCATAGAAAATTGTTTAGGTGCTATCGGAAGTCAAGCTGGATCGGTTGAAAAATTAGTAAAAAGAATTGAAAACGACATACAAGAAATTAAAGAGAATGAAAAACTTGACCTTGGACAAATGTTTAGAGAACTAGATGAAGTTACTGGGCCTTTGGATACCACATGGGGTATTGCCAAAGCACTTTATTTGGGCAACAGCAACCTGATACCCACTAAATCCTATATGAATATTCACGAAAGAGCAAGAAATGCCAGGGCATCAAGGTTTTGCAATAAAGTTCTTTATGAAGCATTGCAGGAACAAAATCCCGAAGAATTAAAGGATCCAGAAGAGAAAAGACTTCATCAAAAATATTTATTAGAGGGCAAATTGAATGGTTTATCGCTAAGTAATGATACCCGAAATGGTCTTAAAGAAGTTCTTATGCAACTAGGAAAAGAAAGAGCCAATTTTAAAAATAAGTGGAATGTCTCCGTACACAGTTTTGCGCATGTTGTTAATGATTATCAACTTGTACGTGATTTTCCTTCAACTCTTCTGGAAGCAACCGTTATTGACACACATGGTCCACTTACACAAGGACCATGGAGATTTACATTGCAGCCTCAACTTGTTGAAGGATTTTTAAAATACTGTCCAGATCGCACGCAACGTTGGAATATTTGGCAGGCCAATGTTCGAAAATGTTCAAACCATATGGATAAAAGCTTAGAAAACAGTACTCATTTAGAAAAAATACGAAGTTTGCGAAAACGCCAGGCAAATGCTTTAGGTTACCCTAATTATGTCACTATGTCAATGCAAACAAAAATGGTTGGAAACGTTTCAGACCTAAAGCAAACATTTGCTAAGCTTCTACAATTTGCTGGACCTGCTCAATCTGTTGAAATTCAAGGATTACAGGAATTTGCTACCCGAAGTGGTTTTCAACATAATCTTGACGTATATGATGTTACCTATTGGCAGAGAAAATATTTACTGTCGGAATATAAGCTAGATGAAGAAGCCTTGCGTGCTTATTTCCCACTGCCTAGAGTATTTTCCGGTTTATTTTCACTGGCAGAGAAGATGTTCAATATCAAAATAGTGGAAAAGCAAAATGCTCAAGTGTGGCAACCAGCTGTGAAGTATTTTGATGTCTTTGATTGTGATATCAATGGAGGCAGCCGTCCTGTGGGTGGATTTTATGTTGATTGTTACTCCAAAGAAAATAAATTTGGCAAAAATAATGGTTGGATGGTCAGTATCCGAAACAAAAACGATGCAGCTAAGACATCGCCATTGTGTGCTTTAATATTTAATTTTAGTGCACCAATCGACGATAAACCATGTCTATTAAACGTCGACGATTTGAAAATGGTTTTTAAAACCTTTGGTTCAGCTATGCAACATTTACTGACAAAAGCACGTTTCACCGATTTGGCTGGTTTGTCTAATATAGAGTGGGATGCATCTCAAATATCTGGTTATGTTATGTCTAATTTCTTAGATAATCCCACAATCTTAAAAACAGTTTCTGGTCATATTGATTCTGACGAACCCTTACCAGATGAATTGGCTAAAAATATCCGTTTATTTAAAACAAATTTAGGTGGTTACAATTTGTGTCAAGAACTTTATCTATCTGACCTGGATATTGAATTGCATCAATCGGACAATTTTTGGTTAGAAATTGTCCGAAAATTATGGCCTGTTTATAAATGTATGCCATTAGATAAGAAAGATTCCCACCCCTGTTCATTAACGGAAATCTTTTCTGGTGATTGGGGCGCAGCATACTTTTCTCATTTATATTCAAAACTGATTGCTGCTGATATATCGGCGGCGTTTGAACAAAATTCCCAAGAATATACAGAAGTCGGTAAACGCTTTAAGGATACTTTCCTTTCATCAGGCGGTATGATACCTACAGCTGAAGTTTTTCGACGATTCCGTGGACGTGATCCGTCAGCCGAAGCATTACTTAGGTCATTAGATATTTTCAATGAATCGCAAACAACTGGAGAATTGTAATAATATTTAAATGTGTGATGTAAATATGAAATTTGAATAAATAATTAAACGAAATATTCATTAATTTTGCAAATTATTATAAATTATAGAATAAAATTATGTAAAACTTGCTATTGCACAAATATGAACCTTAGAGATGATAAATTGGTAATGTTTTTAACGTAACAGATGAGTATCCGATAGGGGTTCTATTATGTATTTCGATTCGAAAGAAACATTTTTGAAAAACAACGCTAAACAATGCCTTTCCAATCGAAATACATACTAATCCTCCTAATCAGTGGTATCAAAGAACTTTTTTTTTTACTTTTTTATAACTTTTATTTAATGTTTCTTATTAATTTTTGTTTTCGATACATTTCAATAAACTCAAACTATCAAAAGCGTTTTTTTTTATATATATTATGAACTGTAGTACATTTATTTCCCAAAAAATTTAACATCTTTTATTGATTTCATTCTTATTATTTTCGCACGAAAACAGTTGTAAATTTTAGAAAATACTCCCTAATTAGTTATATATGCTTATATAACAATAACTTTAACTTAAATTTATTGGACATTTATTTTTTTTTTAAATTTTCTTTAAATGATTTACTCAACATTTTCTTTTAGAGGAAACGTCTTACAAATTAATGATGTTTTCGATTTACCTGTACATGTGTTTATGAGTGCAATGAAAGAAGAAAAAATTTTGTGAAGTAATAGATTTGTATCAGCTTACAAGTTTCTTTTTCTTTTAGAGCTAAGATAGTTTATTATTGTAAACGTTTTTTATGATATTTAAACAGCTGCAATTACATTCTTTTGAAAAAATTGTAATTAACGTAATTGTGAATGCAATTGTGTGTTATTCGTATATTTTTCTAGTCAAAATATTTCAGAACTCCTGTAATTTTTTTGATTGATTGATCCGATATTTCAAGTTTTTATAGGTCGATCAACTTAAAACTCATATATTTAGGTTTTGTGGCCAAAACATCTCACCAATGAAGTAGTATAAAACTTTTTTTAATTTTGCAAACTTTTCTAGACATACATATGTATACGATAATTTATCAACTTTCAATACTTCTGATTAAATTCCTATGGGCTAAATAATGTTGGAACATAATTCAATTTTGTACAACATTCTTATAAAATAAAATTTTCTTCATATAATAACAAAAAAAAAAAAAAAAAAATGGAAATTAATATGTCTAATAGAAACAAAAAGTTTTCTTAATTTTATTTTTTCTGTGTCATTTAAAGCGAAAGATTTCACTTTTTTTTGCTGGCATTTTATTTTCAGAAATCTTAGAAAAACGTGTTGAACCTTTACCGTAAATATATTTCTTTACAAACGTGGTTTTTACAATTAGCGGAAATTTATTATATTAAAACTGTTTGATTTTACTTTGCAAACGAAATATGTTCTTTTAATTTAACTCTTCCAATAAAACTAGCATTATTCACTTTATGAAAAACAAAGTTTGACCAATTAGCATAAATAGTATAAATTGATATTACAGATTGTAAATCTTTTCCTTACAACTACAAATTTATAATTGCCAGATCGGAACGCAAGTGAAATTCGATTATATAATCAACTAAGAAGTAGTTGAAGGGCAATATAGAAGGTTCATATTTATTATTTTTCAATTTTCGCAAATAGTTAGTTTTTTCTTATCTATTGTAGTTTTTTTTTTTTTTTTGAGACAACAATTACATTAGTTTACTTAAATTTTAACCTCATGACTTTTTCTTTTTTGCATTTTTAACCAAATTTTTTTCCTGTATTAAAATTTGTATATGCTATTAGAAACTACTTTATTAATAATGTAAATTTTGATAAAAATCTTCATTCTGAATTAAGATTGATTGATAAGCTAATTTTAATTTTTTAATTTCGAAACAAAAAAAACTTACATACCTAGTGTATTAAACTTAATTACCGCCAATATAATTGTTCGATACAGTTTAACCAAGTGAGATATTAATGCTCAAAATTTATTTTCTTTTAAGTAATAATAATAATGACGAAACAGATGTTTAGAAATCTTCTGGAAATCTTATCACTCAGTGCATGCAATCGATAGTGTTTTAGAATACATATTATTATTATGTATGAATATAACGACATAATTATGAATTTAATCTAACATTAAACAATATAAACTGATTGTTTCATTAAAATTCACAAAATTCTTTAATTTTTCTATTTCTTTTAACAGCAAAGTGCAGCATTCTAGCCATGAACTGTTTCAAATAAAATTTTTCATTTAATTTGTTGTAATTTTAAATACCTATGGATACAAAATGGTCGCTTTTATTATTTTTAAAATTTTAGTTAACAAGTTATAGATGATTTGGTGTTAAGATTCATTTTTAGTTAACATTTATTTGGGATTATAAATGATTAATTAGGTATACGTATTTAGGTTTGTATATGAACATAAGGTTTAATCGCTATCCCATTCCATCCGTTAATTATGATTTGCATATTGATTCTTGTATACCTGTGGACCGGATCATTCCTTAAGCAAAACCTAATTATTTATGTTTTTTTGTTTGTTTTTGTATTAGCTGGTAACAAACATAACTTGTAATTGCTAGTGAATAATTTTATTTAATTTGCGATATTGATAATTTTTGTAATTTGTTTTTTTTTTTGTTTTAACATGGATTATATTTATTTTTTTAATGTTTAATTTTTGCATATACATTTGCTTTCTTACTAAATAATAATATAATTGGTGTTGTACACATATATAATGAATGTTTTACCTAATATGGCTATAATATAATTAAAATGTGTTCTTTTTAAATGTTTTCTTTTTACTATTATTTTTTTAAGTTTTTAATTTATTTAATGTTTTATCTTTATTTAATTACTGATTTTCAGTATATCATTACAAAAGCGCTTAGGCATGTATGCGGCTAAAGAGGAGCGTTGAATTGGAAGGATTTAAATCTCTTTATGGTAGAGGGAAAATACGAGGAAATAGTATAGATGTGTGTGTATTTATGTGATGTACACCTATAATTATGTTTAAGTGCTATTTTTCATTTGCAATTAATATTTAGAAGACTCATAGCAAATGAAACGTAATTGTTTTTTGTATGTATGCATGTGTACTCTATTCGTATGTAGGGTACATAAAATTAATTTTATTTTTATTTTTCTTTTTCTATGCGTTTCATTTGTTTATTTCAATATTTTAAGGCCTAATTTAACTACAAATTTGTTTAATATTTTACGCTTATTAGTTTTTATACTTTTTATTAAACGCTTTTTTTTAATTTTTTGGATTTTTTTTAAGTTTTGTTTCCTTTCGCTTTGAATAGTTGAACTTAATAAATTTAAATTTAGAAAATATCTGGACATTTGGACCAATCTTGTTTTTTCTTGTGCTCCCAATAGTTACCCGTATGTACGTGCACAATATTATCGGTACCCTCTTCACGTTCTTGTGTAAACCAGACGGGTGTATAAGGCGGAAATGGCTGACCTTTGCGTGCAGCAGCTTCTGCTTCCGCTTCCCGTTGTTTTCTTTTGGTTCGTTGTTTCTCTTCCAGACGCAATTTTTCTTTATTACTTTCGTCCCACTGACCATCCTCCATTAGTCGTTGGTCAGGTCTTAAACGTGAATCTGTAGGTGCTATACCCTCCTCCATTTCATTAAGTTGAGCCGCTAACAGTGTGAAATTATAATATCTCTCACTGTCGGGCGGTGGCATACGTCTTTGCCAAACAGTTTTATAAGCACCCGTCTCATACACCGGACTATCCGAAGGACCGGAAGTCGATAGAGCCGGGGCTATTTCTATTTTACTATCCCAAGCACCACGTATAACCCATTTGACTTCATTGTTGCGATCCATGACCACACCTTTAACTCGCCTTTGGGTTTCACGTGAAAAATAGGAGTAGGGTATATACTTAAGCATACACTTTAGACCTGCTGCGGCATTTAAGCCCGTTATTTCCATTTCACCATGCTGATCTACCCATAATTTACCCACAATTATATTATTAACAGTTGTTGTTACTTTGCGCCATGTATATTTGTGATCCGTTGCTGGAAAATGGCAATATGCGCTGCCTAATGGAATAATCTGCAATTACAAAATTAATACATATGTAAGTAAACAATAAAGATAAATTATTGAAATCATACAAAAGTACAGCAGCAAACATAATAAATAAAAGAAAATTAAAATAATATGTTGTTTTCGATTATTTAAAAAAACTAAAACAAATACTATATTCAAAATTCAAGTATCGTAAAGAAAAATTAAATACATTTAAAATATAAATTCTAAGATATCCTTTTAAAAAATATCCAAAAAGGTATGTTTCTTTTAATTACAACTGATCAATATACTCAATATACGTAATCCATAATAATTTGTAAAATAAATTACACTTCAAAACATTTTTATTGACTTCCTTTATTAAAATTCAACATCATCAACGCTATTATCAACAAACAATATAAAAAAATTAAAATCACCTACAAACTTATTTCTAAAACTGCAATGGAGAGAGATTTGTTTACATTGTTCATACATATCTATGTGATTGCAAATTATAGCATATCTACATATATATACAGGTATATACATATATGTATAAAATCACATACATATGCGCTGTTTTACACGAGTACAACAAAAATATTCCATCCATACAGGCATGTGACTATATGTGAGTGTTTTTTAATAACAATATAGAAAAAAATATTTTCCAAATTGTATCAAAGGCTACGACTACAACTTTTTTTTACAATCAATGCTCTACAATTTAATTATTATTATGACCCGAACCTAACATTGTTAAATTCAGGCAAATTTATTCCGAGAAAAAAAAAAACCAAAACCAAAATCAAAACCAAAAATACAATAAACAGTGAATAAGGTTATTGCGTGCCATTAATGATGCTTCTGAACATTGACCGAAAATTATTTATATGTTTTGTGTATTAAATGTATATACATGCATATGTATGTAAGTAAGTAAGTACATTAAAGGTTAGTCTGAGTGTCCATGCTATTAACAGTGTGACATGAACTTTTACTAATAAATTTATTAAAAAAAAAAAATTCCAAATCACTTTTATGAAAAATTCTTGAACTTCCAACATTTGTTGGAGTAATTCTGAATCTCTGATTAAAAGCTAGGTATTCTTTAAAAATAGATAAACAACTAGATAGTTTGAAACTAATATCACAGAATTAATTTTCAACTGAACATTTCCTGAATTCAAGTGTGCCAATTTGATTGATATTTGATTATTGATACGAGAAAACTATTTTTTAAACATTCGAAATAAGATTAAATTCTATATATGTACCTAATGCTGCATGCGGGGTAAACAATAACAAAATTTAAATAATCTAAAAATTTAAATATTTAAAAAAAAAGTACTAAACACTATAAATTAATTGAAAAAATTAAATATATTTTCATATTTTGTCCTACTGTGCATATTTTCTGAGCGCAACAAAATTTCTTTGAAAAAATATCACTAAAGGTTTATTACCAATTTAAAATAATTATAAAAATGCGCATGTATTATACTGTTCTGTTCTTTAAACGACTCTAAACTTTATCGATCGGGAAATACATATTTACTTATTAATCAAAATATATCAATTCATAGAAGTTTTTATGTACATATGTAACCATACAGAAACAAATCCTTAAACGATTAACCAATTAAATTAAATTTTTTTTTAGAGTAGGTCTTTAAATTATCACATTGGAAAAAATGTATTCCAAAAGCAAAAAAAAAATTGTTTTGCTTTAGCGCATGGTATATGATGCTCTGTGTCTTGTTTGATTAATTTGATTGAACTAATTGATAAAAGAAATAAATATACGGTTATCTCACGTTATAAGATATAATTTCAATGATACAAAAACGCTTCACTTGATTTGGGAAAGAAATTTATTCTACATGTAAACAAAAATAATAAATTTGTGAAATGATAGAGTAAACTTAATTGCTGTATGGAATTATTTTAATACAAGTAGACTATAAACTTATTACCTAAAGCTTAATAGTTTAACAACGTAGGAAACGATAATCTATATCTTGAGTTGTATACGTAAGTTCAGAATAATGTTGGACGGAAACAGAAATCTCATAAATACATGTTTTGCAATTCGGTCCGAATTTTTTTTTGGTATTTTTTTTATTGGAACTAGCAGTATTAGCTAAATACTTAATACTTTCAACTATTAGACCGAAGAAATTATAATCGATTTTCGTAAAGGCAACGTTGAACTGCACGCATCAATAACAAATCACACTAAGAAGTTAGACTCTAAGGTCCTCTTACTGTGTAATAGGAAGCTAAAGCCTCAATAGTAGTTTGTGACAGAAGATTGCCTTAGACACTTTGTATGTAAAAGGGATAGTGGTATTCGCTTCAAAATTTCAATAAGTTACCGAACAGAACGGCGAAGGTTATGGCTTAATGAATGTATTCATACAAAAATGTCGGGATTTTTTTTAATACTTGTGTACGATTATTTTTCTGTTAATTGCTAATAAATTCAAAAATTTTATTATAGACTTCCTTCTTTGTATTCTTCTTCCCGGATTATTCTTTATAATAGAACTTCTAGATGACATTAATATAGGTATTTGTAAACAAAACCAAATCAGCTGTATATGTACACATATATGTACATACCATGTATTCTTTATGATTACGTCATTGTTATTCTTATTCAAAATTACTTATAAATATAGGCAAATCCTCTTTACTGTTTTATTATAAAAGAATCTTATCTCTTTGCAAAAAATAAAAAAATCGTTTCGATAGTATGATTTTATAACACAATTAAAAATATTGATATCAAAAAATATGTACAGTAAATATAAATAAAGATCTAGTGGTCTAACCTATTGGTAAATAAAATTTTAATTAAGAAAATTAAAAAAAAAATTAGATCTAAAACATGAAGAACTACATGAAATTATTTAATTAAATACAAGCAACTATTTTTTTAAAAAATTATTCAATGTTTAATGTTTATGGATATAAGAACTAATCTTAGAAAAATTGTTTTTTTTTTTAAATGAATACATTTTAAAATTTCAGTTGCAGAGTAACAAAACAATCTAACAGTTTAAATATTTGTAAAAAAAAAAATAGAAAATCAGTACAAATATTATATAAATAATATTTACTTTGATTTGATTATTATGGTTTCCATTTAATGATATTCAAAACAATTCTAACCCTATGTACATTTATTTTGATTTTATTTGAATTAATAATACTCTCTTATGTATATGCATTTAATAGAATGTATATGCATTTAATAGAACTTCCTTGGAATATGTATTTTTGTTATACATTCTACAACAATCATAGTTATTTCATCTTTTAGTTTTTTTATACATACTTTGTTATCAAGAAACGATATTGAATAAATTTTTTGAAATGTACTACTAGAAACAGTAAAATATTTGTATTATTATAAATAAATATAAATATTATATACAACCATAGGAATAAACATAATATATATTAGATATTCTTGCATACCCATACATCTGCATAGTACAAATTGCGAAAGAACATGAATCACAAAAATTCAAATAAAAATTTAAACAAAAGAAATGAAAGTATATATGACAGTAATAGTATAAAACAACAGTACCTCTAAGGAATTCATTCGTTTGTGCAATAGATTTTGTATATTAAAATATGTAGAATATGTTGTCAAAAATCGTAGGGCAAAATGAAAATATACGTTTTATAAAATACTTTTAGCAGAAAAATCCATAAAACACACAAAAGGATAAAGAGTATACAAATATATTTTATACTGAGCTATTATATAATAGAAGAGAATGGACCACCCAAGATCTGGAAACGTAGAAGTATCGCAGCAATCTCAGTGTATACAAAAGTTTATAATAAATAAATAAATGCATATTATTTGATAAAATTTGAAACAAGTGTCATAAAAAGAAACCAACACTATTTAGAATTGTTAATCCAACTGAAGCCAGTACATTAAAAGTAAAATTGGAGCATCAAGATTAGTCTATAACTTACGTTATGTTGAATAAAAGAAAACTGAAATCAATAAGCTTGAGGCAAAAAAAAAATCACGTGTACCTCTTGCTCAGAAGCTTGCATTCAACATTGTTATATATTCAATCCATTTCTGTAATATTATGAAGGATAGCGATTTTTTCCTCAGCATTAGAGTTAGTTAATTTAATAGAAACAACATAACTTCTTGTAAATGAAGCTTATTGCTCAAAAAATAAAAGAGACATTCGCTTTCAGATATTATGTGTTCCATTCTTTAGGATTAAAGCTTATTTTTTTTTTCCATAAAGAGTAAGCAAACCAAATAACTGAGTTCGTTTATACCTTTTAACATAAATTTTTTTATATTATTAGCCTCTTACATACATCTAAATATGGCGTTTGGAAACAGAGTGACTCACCTGTAAATATTTTCCCCGGAATTTACTTGTCATAGTGAATTCTTGCCAACATGTCCATTGGCGACCCTCACAGTGTATGGCTGCCATTGGAGGATGATGTGAAACTTGCTCTGCTATAACACGCCAGCCCAAATCATCCATGCGATCGCATTCGTAGGTCTCACCTAATAAAGGATTAAATGGTTTACCCGTACGATTAGCTGTAGTGGCGTAAGCCGTCACTGTAAATGCCGCCAAATATGCCAATTGTTCACATTCATCGGTGCAGCGGGCAGCAGTATCTAAAATTTCCGTATATTCATAATCCTCGGTAAGACGTTGCAACATTGACAAGGGTTCGTTGAAATTGACAGGCATGGGTATCTTGGACAATTCCTTGCCGATACAATTTTTCATTATTGACCATAGATTAAGTGGATAATTTGGTTTATCGGGTACACGTGTACGTCGTTGACGCACTACCGCTGAAGAAGCTTTGGGGCTGCCACTGGGCCTATTGGGATCTTGTCCGCCTCCGTTACCCGAGAAACCACTACCAGTAGCACCCCCAAAGCCCTCACCTGGATTATTAGGATGATTAGATGAGCCATTATCATCACCCGGACCACCTGCAGAAGAGGTATTATTACCTGTTGGAGATACCTTGCGTGGATCACCGCCTGTTGGTGATGCCATATCTGGTTGATCTGCAAATTTTCGTTCCTCTAATACGCAGACCTGCTGCGGCAATGGAGAACGTAAGACAGTCATATCATTTTCCGATGAACTGCTGCTACTATACACATCCGTTTGCTGTTGCTTATTCGAGCCTACGTTAGGCATTTTCAATATAAATGTACCATTATCTGAACCATTTTGAGGTGAATCCTCTTCATTGTTTGTGATTATTGAACCTTCAGCGTCATAAAATTCCGTTTCGTCATCAGAAGCGAAATTACAGTTCTGCTGCATGTCGTCACATATTTGGGGAACAGCTGGTGGTGGATTCGGAACTACTTTATTATGTTGGACTAAACTGGCAGCCTGCTCTAATTGAGTGTGTTGCTTAGCCAATTGTTCAACAATCTCTTCTAAACGCTGACGGGCTTCACGTTCGTGCTGCAAAGCTTTTGACCATTTGTGACCCTGTGATTCGGCCGAACGTAAATAATCATTACAGGCATTAATCATTGCTTTTGCCGTTATGCGAAAGAGTGTAGCGCGTTCATTGACAATTTTAATACGACTGTTGACAGTCTCTTCGTCGCTAGCAGCCAAGTTTATTGATTTTAATTCGTTGAGAGCACCCTGAAGAGCGACGCCGTGTTTATTAATTAAATCATAGCAGGTGCGTAGACTCTCTAAACGATCAGTGAGGTCGCGCACTACTGTCGTGATTTCTTGACTGGGAACGACTTGATAAGTTTCCTTCTCTTCCTCCTCTTCGCTCTCCATGGCGCGTATGGCCTTCACTTTAGCCAACTCCAGAGCAGTGACCCAGGATTGGCGTTCTACCTCATTGGCAGTCTTGATGTGAAAAGTTTGAGTGCCGCCATTTGAAACGACAAATGTGCACGAGTCGACAGTGTGTATGAGAGCACCGTGCAAAGAGATGGTACCGCGACATGTATGATTCATTTCGGCCTGATTGCGATAATAGCTGAGAACACCTTTTGATAATACGAACCAGCGTTTTTGATAACCCTTCAAGTAATTGGTCCACTTAAGAAGCCAACCTTTCATCTCCGGGTCATTGTCATTTTCGTTGTTGTCGTTGCCGGGTGTCACTTTTGGAGCTACGGAAGCATCTGTCATTATCACACCACCACCAGCTCAGCACTCAATTTTATTATACTCTTTAATGTCTCGTCTAGTCTCGTGTTCAAAGTTTATGTTACTTCTTGTTATTGTTTTTTGTGTATTTCTTTATTATAATTTTTCTCTTTAACACAATTGTTTTTATAATTTTTTTCATTTAATTTTTTTCTTTTTTGTCAGATGATTGTTTGATTGATTCTCTTCCTTACTTTCTCCTCACCAAGAAAAAAAAACAATAAATAAAATGTTTTTCTTTTTTGTGTTTTTTCAACGTTTACCAAATTTGTTCAGATTTCATTGGTTTTTTTGCAAAGAATATTTCTTATTTGATAAACAATAAATACTGTGATTAAAAACACAAATTAGGAGAAAAAATGAAGAAACTAAAAGTTAAAAAAACAAATATTGTTTTTATTTTTTTACGCCACGTACTACTAATTTGTTCCATGCACGACGAATAGTGAAAAAAAAACAACCAGTCAGTGAAAAATTGCAAAAATCTGTTTTTTACGTTTTTTTTGCTTCCACCACTAGAGTGTCACTTTTTCTATTTCACATACACAACTCTCACTCTCCAATTGGGGGTTTTCTTACTGCCTTTTATTACTTTAGCAAAGTCATTAAATTTTTTTCATTTTTCAAGCTGCTTAAATTTTATTATATCGGAAGAAAAACTTTTAATTACCAGCATTTGAATTAGTTGAATTTTTATTTCTTTCCAATAATTTAGAGCTTTGTGATTTAGTATATTTTTACAAAAACCAAGAAAATTTTTCGTAGTTTTCTTTCGATTTTATTTTGCTGTTTTTATAAAAATCTTATGTGCTTAAAAACACAAAATACACAGAAGGGAAACTTATGACGTTTAACGAACGCTCATAACAGCAGCCATTACCGGCGTAATTAGAGGGAGAAAGAAAATGTTATAAATATTGCGAAGCAAATGTGTTAGAAGCAACAGATATACAAAGTGAAAACTGGAGGAGAAAGTAGAAAAATTAAATGTAAATAAACATTAATTTTGTGAAAAAAAAGAGTAAATTTTGAATATTTTTTAATTTCTTCAATGAAAATTTTAAAATTTAGTTGTAAATGCTTAAATATAATCGAAATGTGGGGTGATTTTCGGTCACAATGCAATATAGTCTTTTGTGCAAAAGGGTAATTAAGAAGCTCAATATTGCAAGATCAAAATAAGACATACAGCTCATAAAAAATTTTTCTTGCTGAAATTTGCCAATATTTTTTAATTTACTTGAACGAAAAAGTGAAAATTATTTTATTATTAGATTTCTATTATTTATTTTTAATAGTTAACACGAAAAATTATTTTTTATTAACACGCTCCAATATAAAAACCCACCCCAGAAAGCTTAAAAAAAACATAAATAAACAAACAGAGAAAATGAGAGAGAGACAGAATACTTTTCGGTAATATTGGGCATATCCCTTTCACACTTCGCCAGTAACTGTCAAAATTCCGTTTCCTTACTGGTTAGCTGTGCTTAAAAAATTTTGACAAGTGAATTGAATAATGTCAATTTCATCCCAGCAAGAGAAATAAAAGAGAGAGCATTTTTTTAAATATGTACGTAAGGCTCTTGTTGTTGAAATTGGAAAAAGATTAAGAAATTATCAATTAATTTTTCTAATCGATGGCTATAAATTAGCCAATTGTATATTAATTAGTCTATCATAGTCGATTTTTTATATACTCCATTGCTTTTTTCTAAAGCAGTATTTACTTTAAGGGAGATTACTAAAAATTTTTCTATACATTATTATGGGCACCACCTTTTTTCGCTTCGAATCACGAACGTACAGTATTGCCGGATGTAATTATTCGACTTGTAATTGGAAAATGAAAGCAGAATTGCTTATTTTGCTTAAGTTTTTAACGAATGAATTTCTATTTGAAATAATTTTGGAAATAAAAAATTTCCGTTAATTCGAAATTATAAATTACAATATGTCTTATTAAAACAATAATTATTTTTCTTTTAATTTACATATAAAAAAATTCTAATTAAATTAACTTATTATTAATTGTTATAACGCATTACTTAAAACATTTCTAAGTGAATTTGGGATAAAGAAATATCACATAATTGACCATTACAACCCATCAGTCAGGACTACGGCCTAGCTTTTCACACCACTTATATTGTGTATGTTAATTTTATACATGAATGGCGGGACGTACAGTTTAAAGTCGACTCTGAACAGCAGATTTTTGAGAAACTTTTCATGGCAATTTTATTTACTCTCAGAGATTTTGCCAGAAATCTGTTGAGAGGAAGTCACCGAAAATATATTTTTTTTATATTTCGTTTTTGATGTCTTACCTGGAGTTTGAACCGTGGCCTTTCGTTTAATAAGACAACACACTACCTACTAGACTATGGCGACTTCGCTTTGAGGGGGAACTAGGGTAAAAACAGTCCTTTCACTTCTGGCATCCAAGATCGAATTGGTCTTCTATCGGATATTTCGTCGAATTGTTAAAGAGATGCATGCCTTCTGGATGAGCCTGTAGTGTAGGAGTGAAAGAAATAACTTGTTTTCGCAGGATTTATCTAAGGATTCTAAGGTCTTGGATATCATACAAAAGATCGAAATCACATAGATTTTACCAAGACTAGAAACCCTAGAGGCTGGCGTAATTCAAGGGAAGTCATTACTAGAGGTAAGACTGTAAGGCTATTAACAGTTTCAAGCCTGGATCATATGGTATTTCTCCGGATCTGCTTCAGAATGCTGGTCATTTGTTATCTGAATATCTGTAAACAGACATTTAGTCTTCGCCTGTGTATTAAACTTAGGGTCATTCGTTGGATCTATACGCCGTTCTAAGGTTGAATACTTCGGAGAAGAACTTCCAGCAAGGAATTTTGGATTAGATCCATCGAATTGCCTGTTTGAGGAACACTGGGGTGAGCCTGCTTTATTCCGATGTTTAAAATTTATCGTTAAAATTTAAAATTTATTTATTTATTTTATTTATCACCTAGAGGTGATGCTAACTACACAGCAAAATATTTTTTTTTATAAAAAAAAAATTCTTATTTCTTGAATGCTTTTTTAATTAAAAATTTTAATTTCATATAATTTATTATTATTTTTTAAACCATTGGTTTCATACAAACATAAAAATAGAAAAAAAATCTTACAATATTTACAAAAATATTTTTTTATATTATTTAAGAGCTAAAAATAGAGTACTTTTTGTTTGTGTTGTAGTTGAAGTGGATTCCATTTGCATTCGAACAAACTAATTAATTTAATTTAGTATATAATCTGTTACTGATCATGCTATAAATCTGTGTGAATATTAAACAAAGAAACTTTATATTTCTTTGCATTCAATATATAAAAAACAAAAAAATAGTAAAATAATAATCTATATATATATATATATATATATATATATAAAAGGATTGAACGTTTACTTATTATTATCTTAAATATTGTATAAGATATTTCTTGTTTTTTTCCCTAATATAATAATAAGTATGTACGAACACGAACAGAGACAGAAAAAATGCTGAAGATTATGTTAAAATACGTTTTAAAATTGTGTTTATGTCCTATCAAAAACAAAAAAAAAATAATAATAATATAGAACAACTAATAATTGAAAGATATATGTATGAAAGACATAGAAATTATTGTAGTAAAACATTATATATTACATAAAACAATAAAAAAAGTAAACTAAAATGTCATTTACATAGATATACGCAATATTTGGATAAAGTGTAATTGGGTGGTGGTTGGTTGATCGATTTTCTAGAGTGTTAAATATATATGTATGTATATATAGTAATGGTGTCTATGTACAACAAATTTTAATGAAATTTATTCGGTGTTATTGTTGTTGTTGTAATAACATATGATGTCGTTGTAATTAATAGTATATTTGACGGAGCGTAACATACGAAAGAATCTGCAAAAAAAAAAAAACAAAATACGAAATTTTCTTTGACTTATCAAAAGGGTAAATTTTAAAAATTGAAAATAATGTAAATTGCTTATAGAAAATGTCTATGATAACGAAATATTTTCTTAAGTTTCGTTCTTCAACTGAATGAATGAATGGTATTCACATAGATATGAGTAATATGACAGACAAGATTTCAAACACCAAAAAAGTTTTTAAAAACAAAACCCCAACGAGTAAAAAAAAGTCATTTCAACTCAATTCATGTAATAGCATATAGAGTTATGAAAATGAAATAATTTATCATTTTCGATGTTTCAGATAAAATAACAAACGATTATTCATTCAATCGCTTAATAATTAATTACGTTTAGTTTGATTATATCTATTCAGTAATAACAATTTAAAAGGAAATCACAGGAACTGTAAAGCCCCATAGGATATGAATAGTCAAAAAATTCTCTCAAAACTTTATGCAGGATTTAAAAATTTGTTATTTGAATTTTGTTCAATAAAATTTACGAAAATATTGATTTTTTCGTAGTTGTATTTCGTTTGAAACTATTTTCAACTCCACAATCATAGATTCACTTGGAATACAAATGAGGATGGAATATAAAAAAAAAATTAAATTTATGAATCTTTCATAAAATCATAAATATTATTACTTTATGAATAAGGATTTAAAAGTCTTAAACAACTAATGAGCTACTACTACTAAAGACAAAATTGAGTTAAAATCTATTTCAACTACAATTTAACCAAAAACAGTAGATGTAATAACAACAACAACAACAATTAGATGAGATATTGATAAAAGTAAATAGCCTAAAAAGGAGCATATCGTCGAAATATAAAGAGCAACCAAATAAAAATTAAAAAAAAAAAAGAATTAACAAAAATGAGAAATAGCAAATAAATATAAAATAAACAATACTAAATAATTTATGTATTTTTTTTTTCTCTTTTTTGTAAAGACATTTATATAAACGAGAGGACAATTTATAAATAATAACACATATCGGTTCTTCTGTTTTTGTTTTTTCGTTCTAATGAGTAAGTAGATGATGAATGATGTACAATAATACCATTTATAACAACAATGTCTAAAGAAGGATCTTCGATTTGAAAGTACTGATGCGTTAATGGAGGGATGTGGTTATAATATAATTATGATAATAATAATAAATTGGTGACGATGGCGTGGTTGCGGTTGTCTGGTGTAGATGAAATTAATGTTGTATTGTGAAAATTATGTATGTATGTTTTTTTTTCTCTTGTTTGCAAATATTTTTGATTTAGATTAGAAATTATTTTGTATATGCATGTTTTTATATGTATATATAGATTATGATTACATGGTATTATAAGCGGCTGCATTGAAGCTTTGCTTTGGTAAACTTAGCCTAGCGAGTGGATGAGTTTTTCCATGTTGTTGCAAGCGTCTTTGTTGCGGTGGCTGCTGCTGTTGTGTTAATATGCCTTCGTTTGTGTGATGAGAGGACGACAGATTTGTTGTCCCCGTTTTCTGTGGAGCTGGGGGTGGTCGACTTTCACTGAATTCATGTGGTTTTCCTGATAAAGATCGTTGTGGTTCATAGTAAGATCTTGGTCGGGGTTTAAATGTAGCAACGGTAGTTATTGTGTTCGTTGAAGAGGTAGAAGCAGGAGGAGGATTTGAAGTAGGATTTGTTGATATTTTGGCCACTGCCGCAATTGTCGTCGTTGGTGTAATTGACGTTGACGTTTGATACTTGTGTACTAAGCCCTTAACGTTACGGTCGCTTTCCATGGCAGCTTGTATATTTGTATTGTTTTGTTCTAAGCAGTTTTTTGATGCCTGTTGTGTCGTTTGATGATGTTCTCCATGTTGAGCAACTGGCGAAGAAGGCAGTGATTGATGGCCTTTCGAAGTTTTATTACTTGAATTTCCCGTTACCGCAGCATTTGCATTTTGTACCTGACTAACAACTACTCCTCCTATAACTCCACCAATGCTGCCAGCTTTTGCTTCAAAACTTTTCTTTAAAATTTGCACATTTCCTGAAATACGTTGATCCTCCGTACATGACGACATTTGCTGTATACCAGCTGTCCTTAAAACGACATTTTCTTCGTCACTTCCGCTACCAGTGGAAGTGTTCTTATTTTCAATATCAGACATTGTATAAGCTTCCGGTGCTGAAACCGAAAACACGTCTATATTTATAGGTCGATTTCCATCACTACGTCTTCCAGTATTTGACTGTGACATTTGGCTTACATGTCCCACACCACCGCTAGGTACAATTTCTTCACTATTACATCTTTGCGCAAAGCGTGTTCTTGTGCTGGATGCTGCAGAAGCTGAACGACTCAAACTTGTATTACGCTTTTGACTATGACTTTCGAAATTCTCTTCACTTGTTGACTCAATATTTGTACACTCTGTTTCACTACCATTCTCTTGGCATAGTTTTTTAAGAGCCGTACATTCCTCAAGTTTCTGTTTAGTACGCTTTACTGTACCAAAATGATGGTGGTGTTGAGAGTGAGGTGATCGGCGGTCGGCCGAAACAGTCTTATTACTTGTGTTAAGTTCATGGATTTGACCTTCGAAAATGGCGTTTGCATTTGTTTGGTGGCTTAAGTTATACTGGCAACTGTTACGGTTAGTATCGAAAGCTCCCCAGGAACTGTTGCGAATTGGTATACCATTTCGAGTGTCACCAGAACCCCAGGATGCGTGACGGGAAGGCAGTTCTCTTTGGCGCGATCGTGTTCGCACTATACCTTCATAAGAGGCGACCGATGTTGGTGCTGATGCTTGAGTGGATATTGAATCAATACTGCTATTAGAACCACGACATCCTGCATCCATTATTATCCCACCACTAGTAGCCGCCCACGATTGTGTTTTGCGGTTATGTTGTCGTTTTTGTATGGCTTCTTCTCGATTAAACGGTGGAATACTTGTAGCAGCAATAGTGGATGTTTGAGTAATTAATTTTGCTGATGAAGTCCACACAGGACTGCTAACTTTTACATTTCCACATTCGCTGCTACTACCAGCTTCTGAATTTTTAGTAGATACTTCTGAGATACATTCTTCTCCGGTAGTTCTTTCAAATGGCAAATTCAATATTTTACGCTCCTCTACGACTTTTCGTGTAGAATCGTACGTTTGATGGCTTTCCAAATCATAAACTATAGTCCGGACAGAAGTTGAGGCTGTGGGTGATGTTTGCAGTTTTTGCTCGTCTCTTCTGGCTAGCGAGGCTAAAAACGCTGATGCATTTGGAGGTGTATGTTTTTGTATATGCAAAACTTGGTTTTGTGTAACGCTATAGTTTTCACCGTTGCTTCCGGGAAAACGCATGTTTTTTGGTTCATCTGCTATGCTACGATCTGGAGTTAAATTTTCTAAACTTTGTGACTGCTGCTTCATTACAATTGTTGTGGCCATTGGTGATTGTATGGTACGCGGAGAAGTACTACTAGACCTTCGCACAAAACGTCTATGTTTGTGGTCACTGCGTACAGTTGGCCTGGATAGTATTCCCACATCAGGCGCGTCAACTGAAGCAGAACTTACTACGGTTTCTACATCACCACTACCTCCACCTGACTTTGATTTAGATTGATTCAGAGCTTGTATAAGAGGAGTAGGCTCACTGCCTGGTAAAAGGCGCGCATCTTTTGTGCTCTTTAAATTTGTTTCACTTTTACTGCGCTGCAGTTTCTCCTTATTTTTCATGGCATCTAACATTCCCCGATAAGTTTCTAACTGATTGAGAAAATTCTTATTTGGCTTTATACAATTGCGTCGTTGTTTAACATGCTGTAGGGCTTTTTGAAATTCCCAATTATAGGCCTTCATGGCATATGCTATAACCACAGATGCCGAACGACTGACACCCATTTTACAATGTACAAGAACTTTAGAACCTTCGGCTTTAGCTCGTGTTATATAGCGATATGTGTTATCCCAATGTTTTAGTAAATTAGTTTTCTCGTCATCGTAAACACGTACATTTAGGTAGTCAAACATGCCCGGAAAGAAGTTGTCAATTTCGCGAGTTACGTTTAAAATATGCCGCACGCTACAAGTAGATAGATATATGCATAATATGATTAAATAAATTCAAATCAAGTGCAAGCAAATATTATGCATACCCATTTTTTTGTAACTCCTCCAAATTGCTAGCGTTCCATTCCGAGCCTAAATATACGTGATCAAATATTTCGGTGGGGGCATCCATTTGGCCTAAAATCATTAGCATTTCCTCGTCAATAAACGACTTGTATTCACCCAAATCCATATCCAAATGTTCTTCTAAACGACTACGTATATATTTTGAAGTAACTTCATCCAAATCGACCGACATCATAATTTCTTTTAATTTCATTTTAATTACACTCTCCGTTTCTTCTTTAGCAGTGGGTCTATTTAAATAAAGAAATTATTATCCTCAATTCATATTGTGTTGTATTGATATCTTACTTATTACGTATGGCATCAGGCGAAGGAGGACGACGACTTTCTATCGAGTCCATGGCATTCCACTCATTTAAGCATGATTGTTCAGACTCTATGCGACTTTCATAATATGAGAGCCAATCATGCGAAGGGCCACCGGGATAAAAATTATTCTCACGAGCCTTATGGGATACTTTATGTAGTGTTTGCAATGCGGACCTTAAATATAAGTTTATGGATTATTAAAACGTTTTTTTTCCCAAATAAATAGTTGAAAAAAATGAAAATGAAACTCACCACATTGCTTGTACAGAAACTGGTTTAAATATATGAGTTTTACCATAAACTGACACACTAAAGCCTCTGTAAAGAGTAAACAATGACAATAATGTTAATAATGAACACATATGATAGATAATGAATAGTAAACTAACCCATCTCCATCTAAATGTATGGTAGTATCAGCTAATATCGGCACAACTAAACCAATTGTTGTGCGTTCATTGCAATCAATGCCGAGTAAGCAAGATTCTTCAACGCCTATACAATCTTGGGTAGTCGGGTTTGCTGTATATGAATTTGCAGAGGAACCAGCCGTCGTATTAGAATTGGCAGTTGTTTGAGTTACTGTTGCGGTGCTATTTCTATTATCACCTGAAGCACTTGTTTTATCTGAAGCATCACGTTTTTTCTCTCTTAACTCCACCCAATTATCTTCGATTTGTTGAAGCTGCTGCTGCAGTTGCTGTAAATGCTGTGATGAAGGTTTATTACTATCAACTGATAACTGTCGGGCCGTTCCGACAACCGGAACTGTTGATGAGGAATTGCCCATATGGGTAGATGTATTTGTAGACGATGAAATTGTTGATGATGATGACGATACTCTAGCTGAGTTATGACGCATAATTTTACTACGCCTTTCGGTGGTGGTAGGACGATAACAACAACGAGATGCAATAACTAAGTAGCGTGTGCGATTAGCACGTTGTGATTCCAGTTTAACAGCCTTAAAGAAAATTTTTTCAAATATAGAAATAACCTTCTCTATAATGTGATCTATAATATATACACACCATTTTTAGTGTTTCCTCATGTCTAATCAAGTAAAACATTGATTGCAGATGTTGTTGTATATCAGAGTTATTACTTTGTGTGCTATTTGTGGATCTTATGGAATCGGTGCTCAAGCGACGTTCGGCATGTTGTGGAATATCCTTGAGCGCTAATACTAAAGCGGTACCTTTGCCAGCAAAGAAACATTCGCTTTTTTCGTTTTTGCTACCCTCATCTTCGTCGGCTTCGCTATCCTTTAAAAAATCAAATTTTCAATTTATAAAATGATTTATTAAATGCAACAATTTCCAGTACTAGATTTACTGAAATGTATAAAACAATTTTCCCAGTTTAACTAAAACGTAATAGAATTCAAGAGATTAAGCAATTGAAAATATGTAAACTTAAGTAATTAGAATATAGAATAAAATCTTTTATAAAATTAGAATACAAAGCTTTTATAGAAAAGAAATTTGCAATTTTATCGATGCCGAAAGATTGTTAGGCGAAACATACATAAACCGAAACATACAGACATAAAGCTAGAGTTATTGCATTTAGATCTCGAAATATTTAAAAAAAAGAAAAACAATTTTGTGAAATTTATATCTTACATTTTGAGGCACAACTCGGCACTTGCTGCAAAGTTAATATCTTTACTTTAATGCCGGAAGTCTGTTTTTTCGTTTTTAAACATTCTTTAAAAATATGACATAGTATTTGAATAATGTTTAATTAAATGCTTTACTAGTTATACATATATATACACTATACGTATTATATATATTTATTTTATCACAAATAAAAAAATTTACCTTGTAAAGGAAATGCATAGAATATAAATATAATATGTTTTATGTGGTTACACGTGATTCTGATATTAGTATATTGTATTAAAAATAAATACGTATAAATTTCAATTTATGATACAATAATTTACAGTTTTTGTTTTCGCTTTATTAAGAAAAACAATAACGACGATACTAATGCTTAGTAGTAGGCCAAAAAAAAAAAACCTTTTTTTTTTGATAATTATCAACGAAATATAAATAAATTTCTTACACTTTTAGTGTTAAATGTTAACACAAAAAAAAATAAAACACGGAATTAATTTGATACAAAGATGATTATTAAATTAGTTTGTCTGGCAAAAAAAAACTCATACAAATATTGGTGAACCTTATAAAAATAACAACTAAATAGTGGGGAGTTAATATTTGTGATTCATCACCCACTGACACTGTTATGATATATTGGGTTACAAAGAGAAATGTCAAATAATAAAAAAAAAATTAATAAATAACATTTTAATAATAACTCAAAAATTATTTTAAACCCCTCTATTTGCTAGTCAAACGAATTGTATTGTTCATTTAAATATATTTAACAATAACAAAAAAAAAAAACAATACATTATAAGAAAATCAAAACAAATTTAAAATAGAAACATTCAAATCTTATCAATAAAACAAAATTTATATGAGAATATGATGAATATATGTATTTTAAAATAAATATAACAAAAGAGAAAAAAAAGACTTAAAAAATTTTGTAAATAAACACCAACTAAAACGTAAAAGTTTACAAAGATACACATATTATACACAATTTTCAAGGCAAAAATGGAAATAAAATTAATAAAATATAAAATAAAAGACATACAAATTATTATTAGTAAAGACAAGGTCAACAAAAAATTTTGACAATGAGAGCGTGAAATTAAAAGAAATTTAAAATAAACAATATTATAGAGAGCAAAGAAAGAAAAATGAAAAATCTTTTTTAAGCCTATACATACATATATGACTATAAAAGGTGAATGAAATAAATATTAGAATTGCTTGTGAACACAAACCAATTTAAACCTAAAATTAGGCACAATTTGTTATACAATCCTTTTAAGTCTCCAAAGGAAAAGGAAAGTGCCTATAAAATTGATTGTTAAAAGAGAGTTCATCAAATAATCTGTATTTTTAAGTAATACATATTTTCTTTTTAGCAAAAAGATACAAAAGTGCTATTACCGTGCAAGACAAAAATGTTTAAATATCGAAAAGGTAATTAAAGTCTACGGGTTAAATAAGCACTTCTATTACTTCCTTTTTAAACGACCTTTAATATATATTGTGTCCATCTGATCTATAGCTTGTTTAGCACTTTCCTAATGAAAGCTATCAATTTCCAAACTTTAATAGTAGGAATGTCTTCCATAAAACCATAAACATTTCTTAAACGAATAAAATGAATGAATACGTTCTTTTTTATTCAATCTTTAATGGTTCTATAAATAATTAGCTAAGGCTAATGAAGTGTAGTTGAATTAACTCCGATTGAGGATGACTACTTAGCCACAGACAGTCCCTATAAAAACTATACTGATTCAAAGGATAAAAGTAATTGGCAAACAGATGTAGAAATGTCTAAACTAATAAGTAGATTTTACTAGCTTCAATGTTTACTAAAGACTAAGACCCTGTTAAGAAACCTTATTAAAGGAGTAGCCGAGTATTTTGATAAAAAAATTTATGTAGTATACTTCGATCACCGGCTTCAACCAAATACATTAAACATCACTCATAGTTACAATCAAAACGTAGTATAGTTTATTAATTATTAGTATCAAGTCCCTATTGGAATATAATTGGAATATAATCTTCTGTTCTGTTCTGTGGGGTATATGAACATTTTTTGTAATATTTCTCATTGAAAATCTTCGATCAATACAATTTTCCAAAACTTCTATCAGACTAATTTATAAACAAATAATAAATAAATGACAACAACAACTATAATGAAAGCAAAACAAAAACGAAAAATCAAACCATAATAACATACACAGATCGTATACATATATATATATATATTGTAGTAAAAGAAATGCAAAAATGAGTAATTTTTGTGAGTATTTGCGCAACTCGCACTTTTTTCCTTATTTGTGCACATAAAATAAAGAAAATTATACCAAAACGAAGAAAAACAACAACAACAACGTTTGTATGGATTGTTTCTTTTTTCTATTGCTTTTTTTTAATAAAAATTCTAAAAGAAAATTACAACACCCTTCTTTTAAATTATCATTAATCATTTCATTTAAAAATGGAATGAATTCTTATTAGCACTATTAATATTTTTAATAAGAAATTCACAGCCAATCATCTTTAAAAGATTATTTTTGTTTTATTTATTTTGTTTAGTTTTTCTTTTATTTTTTGTATTGCCATGACATTTAAGAGATGCTTGTGGCACAAAACATCGCAAACATACACTCGCACGTACACATACACGGTTTTTTTTTTCTTTTTAAAGGTCTTACCGAATTGGAACATTGTGGTGAACCAGTGACACTTGGCGAACGTTGTACTGTCACTAGAGCCATTTTATCCAAAAGTCCTTTGTCCGTGGTTGTGGTGGTGTTGATGATGAAGTTTTTCCTTTGTGACTGCCTTGATACGTTTTATTTTTTTCTTTCTTCAAAATTGCCGTCGCCCGTTTTTTATTTTTTGGACTTTATCGTTTCCTACAACTGTTGTTTGCCTCAGCAACTGCCTTTTTTATACTTATTTTCTTGTCTTCGTTTCCTTAATATTTTTTTTGCACAGATTTTTTCACTCACTGGCCGTCTTCATCTTTTACATTTGTTGCACAAATTCATTTTCTTCTTTTATTTTACTCGTTTCCGAAATTAATCACTAACTTTGTTTTATTGATTTCATTGATAACGCGTTAATGGCTTATCTTCTTTAAATAATTTATTAAATTCTATTGCAAATATTATGATTTTTTCCTTGTTTAACTTCTAACAAAAGAAAATATCGTAATTTTTCCTTTTTTCACACACACACACACACAATCGCACTGAACACATTTAACACGACGCCATATTTATGAACTGAAAACTGTCAAATTAGTCGAAATACAATCCGTATGGCAACACCATCTAATTAAATTGTAAGACAGAGAAATTTTTCTTTAGAAGTGTGACAGTAGACGAAATAAGTTTAAGTTTTCCTAAAAATTAAAACGCTTTAAAATTGGAATAGAGTTGCCTGAACAAGGTTTATAAGTACTAGCAAAGTGTGTTTATAAATACAAAGCTATAAAAAATATTTCAGAAATTCTTGTGAATTGTTTGAGTTGGAAAGTTCACTAAAGATCCTAGAATTTTTAAATGGGATTAGAGCCGTAGTCAATTTATATTAATTAATTAATTATAAATTATTATTAATTCTTCACAAAATTTTTTTAATCATTAAGTTTGAAATCTGGGAATTTTTTTCTGAAATTTTAAAGTAGTTTTAAAAAGTCATGAAGTTGCCACGTGCCTTCTTAGAGTCACTTCAATGTTTTTCTACAAACAGTCCTTGTGCCTAATTTAATGTTTTCAGTTAAGTACTAAATCAGCTTTTTTAGTGTATGTGTGGTATGTTCAGTTATTGACAAAATCCATTTCCACATCGTACAGCTTTCGTACATGACATCTATAAATAGAGTTTGTTTTGTTGTGATCTATGAACGACTTGATTTAAATATAAGACCCTTTATATCTATTTCTATAATCAGAATAAATAAGTAGTTATCTTTATTTTCTAATTGATAAAAGTATTTGAACAAAAATTGTATTTAAGTGCAATACTAACGGCAGCGCTGCTAGCAACATTACCGTTGAAAGAAGAAGGAAGAGATAAAAATAAACAAAGTCAAAAGTGTCAAACTATAAACAAAAATGTTTCTTATTGTTTTTGTTTTAACACTGACGGAATTTCATCAGTTACCGTCTACGAATTTAGTAAAATAATAATCTCCTTAAAGAACAAATAAAAGTCATTGCAAAATAACTTTGTGTTTTTTAAGAAATATATTGAAGGTAAATCATTAACTGGAAACATGTCCGCTTTTATAGAAGAAACCTCAAATCGATTATTACCACGAATTGTTTTAATCGCATGTGGATCATTTAGTCCACCAACACCAATGCACTTTCGAATGTTTGGTAAGAAAATTTGTGTTAAATAAATACAATAAAACTATAAATTACTTGAAATTATCTTAATTTTTTGTTTGTAAAATAGAAATTGCCAAAGATCATTTTGAGATGCTTGGCACACATAAAGTTATTGGAGGCATTGTTTCACCTACACATGACGCATATGGTAAGAGAGGTTTGGCACCGGCTAAACACCGCTGTTCTATGGTGAAGTTGGCTTTACAAACGTCCTCCTGGATACGCTTATCTGAATGGGAGACTCAACAGGATGGTTGGTCACGTACGCAGGCTGTTCTACAATATCATCAAAATTTTATGAACAATTATATAAATTCGCCCGATTTGGATAATATGAATGGTGGAGACCATCAAATACCTAATTGGTTACCACCCAGCCTAAGAGAACGCCGTGATCCGGTACAATTGAAACTTTTATGTGGTGCCGATTTATTAGAATCATTTGCAGTTCCCGGTCTATGGTCCGAAAATGATGTAAGTGCTAAAAATAGTTTATAAAAATTAAGAAACTATTTTTCAAGGCTGTTTATCCATCACGAATTTTTGTGGTGTATGCCTGTCTGCATTACATACATTTTTATGTATTATAAAAGTGATAACGCTTCTGTGAATAATAGTCATTGCCGTCCAATACTTGATGACTTTTAGGGACAATGCACCATCTGGTACGTAACGCCACGTACAACTTAAAACTTTTAAAAAGTTTATAAATTTAATATTCTACCACATTTTTATAAAAATCAGCTGCATCGTAAACCGACATATGTTTGTATGTTATCACTTAATGTATTATACAGGTTTTTGATATACCGTCGTCTACGATTTGGTTTATTTTTATTCTTATCGTTTAATTTTTTTCCATTTCAGTTTTTTATTAAATTTCAAATTTTTTTTAATAAATGTTTGCAGATTGAAGACATAATTTGTAATCATGGTCTGGTTGTTATAACACGAAGCGGTTCAAATCCAGAGAAGTTTATATTCGATTCTGATACATTATCTAAATATCAAGTAAATTTTATAAAATAACTAAGATAACCTAAAAAATTTTAATTCGTTATTATTTTAGCGTAATATAACATTGGTTACAAACTGGGTTTCGAATGAAGTGAGTTCAACAATGATACGTCGTCTGATAAGTCGAGACCAATCTGTGAAATATTTAATAGATGATATGGTTTTGGAGTATATTAAACAATTTGGTTTATATCAATCGAATACGTAAGTTTTAAGTTAATGTATTTTATGATTTTATCACAATTAGTATCAAATATAATATCGTTTTAATAACTTCTGTTACCAAACAACATCGTACACATTTTAACCCTAACATACATATACTATGTAAATGTTTCATTAGTGTACATGAGAATTTTACATTAGATTTTAATCAAACATACACTGAACATTTGAATCAAACGAAATCTCTCTTGTTTATATCATCTATAATTTGCTGTTGTAATTTAAAGTTTTTCTTTCTTTTTTAATCTTAAATAATAATCTTTATTTTGTTTATGTTTCGTCTGCTTTTTTATAATTACATAAATAAATGTGTATATTATTTTTTTTTTATTTTTTTTTTATTAATATATTACCACACTAAAGCAATTCTAGCTGACCTAATCCTCCCACCATAAATTGCACTAGTTGTACTTCCACTACTGCTTCTACTATTACCACCACAAATACCAATAATACGACAAAAGTTAAAACAAATGACAATAAAAAGCAAAAATTTAACATCAAATTATTGTCGCCTTCATCCTCTTACAATCACACTGCAAGTGCAGCACCTGAATATAAGAAACTATCACATGTTACCTGGAAATTATATATGGAGTGTGAGTTACTGTGCTATTAGTAAAAAAAAAAAAAAAACAAACATAAAAATGCTAACTAAAGAACAAATAACATAATTGTGAAATTAATTTTATTGTGATATTTTTAGTTGTTGTAATTTAGTTTCAATTATATGTTTAGTTAAAAAAAAAAACAATTCAAAAATAGTTTTTCTTTTTTGTTTTATTCAAATTAGTTCAGTGTATGTTTGATTGAAAAATTTTAATTTAACGTTTTTTAATTTTTTTGAGCCCTAAAATAGACCGCGTGTTTTGTTGAATGTTGTGAGATCTTCTGCAGCATAGGTGTAATTTCTCTTATTTTTAAAATCTGAGTAGAATAAAAATAAATTATATCATATAATATGTATAGATGACTTTATTATACTAATCCGGTTGAGTTAGAATAACTACATAATTTCGCATAACTTTAACCTGTTAACTGGGGAATTCAACAGATAAGAATTGCATAAGTATTCATGCATTTAAATCATTAGGGCAAGTTTTCATAACGAAAAATGTCATCAGTAGTGCGTGTATGACGAAACATTGAAATCATGAAATCGTTAATGGAATTGAAAAAAGATAAAAATTAAATATATTGAATATCACCCGCTAGATTCCGCTCTATTAACGCTCTAAAGCAAGTGTTCTTATAAGAACTTGTTGATATTTTCTTTCCCCCAATCTGTT
Organism: Sarcophaga bullata; assembly: GCA_005959815.1. NCBI lineage: Eukaryota > Metazoa > Arthropoda > Insecta > Diptera > Sarcophagidae > Sarcophaga > Sarcophaga bullata. The sequence goes on along the minus strand of QOCX01000041.1, from coordinate 377,334 downwards.
TTACGTTTATTTATTTTATCTTTCCAACAAACGTCATGTAACCATAAAGAGAAATTCTAATAAGAGTTCACCCTATTGTTCTCTATATGCATTATATATTAACTTGTATCTGATTAAAAAAATTTAAACATCTTAACTTGTGGTTTTTGTTTTTTCTAATTTGGTCTATTAAGTAATGATTGTAAATTTAAAATTGAAAGATATTAAACGATCACAAGAATATTTTGTTATTATTAAACTCAAATTATATTTTAACTCATATTATGTTTACAGAAATGTCTGTTGCTACATTGAAATCAGTTAAATCGGAATATCTTCGAACGATAAATTTCTCTACCCTCAAATCATTTATCGCGAAATGTCATTAAATTGTTTCAATTATGATGGCCTTTGTTATTTTCTGTCTAAGTAGATGGAGCCTGTTTCCACCTAAATAACGTGAAGTAGAATTATTTGGGGATTTCTAATTTCTTAGTGTATCAATAAAATTAGAAAAATAAATCAGTGTTACACAGCCTTTAAAACATGCTTTGTTTGACGCAGATCAATTAGAATTTTTTTTCAATTCCAATAATTTATATTATCGAGTTTCTCAAATAAATTACTTTGATTTATACATATACGTATACATATAAATATGGGATTTAATAGATCTTTTAGAATTATACCATGAAGATTTTATTTTTATTATTGCAATTATTTCTATTTATAACACAAAACACCACTTTCGTCTGGTTTATTTTCTTTATTTTATTTTCATTTTTAAAATGTTTTCTTATTTTATTAAAGAATCATTGATTAAGAAAAGTTTTCAAAAATAATTTCTTATTACGATAACTATTTCTTTTTCTATACCTATATTCTTCTAATTATTATTATTATGCTTTTCCACTAATATATGTATTTGGAATATTAGTAAGTATATAACAGATTTAATACCGCCTGCTAAACAGGATATAATATTTAATATTGCTTATATTAATCAACAACAACAACAACAACATGTTAATATGCAAACATCATCAAATGAGACAACGCCTTCCGATGTTGACGATGATCATGATGATGAAGAGCATATGGATGAAACTGATTTTTCATTAGTTAAAAATTTAATAAATAATAGTAATAATTTAGATAATCGTAAAACTGTAGCAGCAAACGTATTTTGTTGTGGTGATAAGAATGGTGGCGGTGTTATTGGTAAATTGTTGGGTCAAAATAAAAAGACTAAAAAAGGCAATGGTCCTGGTCAAGCGGTTCAAGTGATTACTAATGAGTGCGGCATAACTGAAGTCCTATTGGATGACAACGAGGCAAGTTCTGAATTAGTTAAAATTAAAAGATTTTTTTTTAAATATAACTCCCATTATTATTTAATATTTTTTTTTATAGATGAAATCAAAAAAACTTAAAATGGCCGATAATGTTTAAATACATTAAAAAAGTTGCACTACAAATCGAATAATTACAATATAATCGTATATAGAATTCCAAAGATGTCTTAAAGTCTGTCTTTTAAGTATAAAGTGCTGTGGCTACAATAAACCATGAAATATTCTGATATTTTTTACTATTTTTATGTTATAAACGTACATAAACCACATATATACTATGTTATTAAAATTATTATTGCAATTTAATGTGTCTTTAGATCATAAAACTAAAAGTATATATCAATATTTGAAAATTATTTAAATGGTTATACAAAATTAAAATAAATAGATTTCAGAGCTTAAGAATATTTTATTGATATTTATTTTCCTTTAATTGAACTGAAGTGTAGAAAATTTATTTGTTTTGATTTTGATTTGGAAATGTCTCTTAATACCTTCTTAATACCAAATCCGCTTTGTTGTTCATTACGAATTGCTTTAATAGCCACGTATTTAATAATTCTCGCTTGAAAGCTGCTGCAGTGATTTGGCAGCTTGATGGAAAAAACAGTTCCAGCCGACTCCAAAAAAAAAAAAAAAAAAAAAATCAGCCACCTACGTTTGAACGGAGTAGTGTAATAATTATTCGCACTCTTCTCACTGAAATGGATGTCTTGGACTTTTTGCATAAGTTATAACGCATTATCTTGTAGGATCTTCGCTTGACCAATAATGTCCAGGTTCCTTGAGACGCCTGCAATTCTAGTTTCTAACTCCCTAGCAGAGGCATTATCTGCAGTGCTAGCTTGGGCAGATATTTGCAACCGCCATATCAGGTTTAAGTTACTTATTCTGCTAAGGGATTTCTTTCACACTAACCACTCATATGTTAAGATAGAACTGGCCATTGTTGTATATATCCAGTGTGTCATCACAGGTTCCAGACTACATTTTTTCCCTAATATGTTGTTACATACATGCATACTCGATATCAGACAAAGTGACAGCGATACACGTGAAATATATCGATCAATTATGTTCATTATCGTATGCGGTAAGAGCACCCTTCAATTTTATATGCTGTCTAATCAAATTTCTCTCTCAAAGGTAAATTAAGTTTGTACTCGTTTTTAACGAAACCAATCCTTATTAGAATGTTGTTCTAACTATACGTTAAATTTAACTTAATTTTCTCTGTTATTTCTAAATGATAAGACGATTATAAATTATTTTGAAATTATTACGTGAACTATGATAACACAAGTTTCATCACAAAATTGTCTCTTGACATTTCCCCCCACTTAAAATAATTCATTATTTAAACAGATATGAACCTGAAATTCTCAAATAAAACCCACAAAATTCTATTGAAACACACAGTTAACTTTGAAGGTCGGTCAATTACATTTTCTGAAATAATAATTTCTTACTGTTTTCTTTCACACTTCAAAGATTCTTGGCTTGTAAGGCGAACAGACCAGCCGGCCTATTATAGTATGTGTACGAGCGTAAAGTTACCCACTTAAGAAAGCAGAAACGTTATTTTAATTGAATTTAATTTGAGATTTTGTTTTTTTTTATAAATCTTTTCTTACAGGGGTGATTATTTATTATTTTTTATGGGTAATTTTATAAGAAAATAATTTTTTTAAATTAGACTTGACGGCCTGTTTGCCAGTATTATTGCCATTAAATTAAATCGTACGTACACTCACACCACAGAGTAGAAAAAGCCAATGAACCCTTTTTCTGTGCTACAAAGAAATACTCAACCAAAAAAAAAAAAAAAACTGTGGCCAAACAAACAGATTGTTATCATCAGCCAAGGAAACGACCAAAACGACCAGCAGAACATCCAGCTGACCAACCAGCAACACCCAAAATTTAATGCTAAACAATCAAAGCAGGCAGCCAGCAGTAGGCAGCAACAAAAAATATAAAACGAAAACAGCAACAGCAACAAATATTTTTATTGTTGCTGTCTGTTGTTATTTAATTGTCATTTAAAGTAAGTTTCGGTTGCTGCTGTTGCTGTTTTCGACGTTGTTAGTCAAATAAATAAATTATTTTCACATTTTTTTTTCTTAATTTTTGCACTATGGCATGTAAAATGTTTACGAACAATCTAAATTTAATTTCTAAACCTTTATTTAAAATTCAAAACTATTTTCAGTGATTGGGACCTATAATATGTCCGTACTTTCTATTATAAGACTGTATTGTTTTGGGCTTGTCCGTAGAAGAGTAGTTAACAGAAAATTATTCCAATAAACACACAGACGTACTTTTCTAGACACCAATCCTAGCAATCCTAGTCTTATTTACGCCGTTTCTTCTCGATTCCATCAGGAATGTGTTCGGTTGAACTTGTCGTTTTTAACCTATTTTGCTCTGCCTATCGTCCTGTCTTGCTTCAAGCTATTCTTTATGTAACGTGTGCTGGGCTGTCAAAACAGTGTCTCTATTATTATTAAACTAGGCCTATAGCGATTGTCCATTTCAGGGATGCATCGTTGTCGTAAAAGATATTGGAAAGAAACTGGTGGAATCAAAACTGCACAAAATTGCTTGTTATAGTATTGTGATCATAATTTTTTCCCAATACTCTTTTCAAAACATGGTCTCCACGAAGCCTTGCTTCCAATTCTTACATTTTGTTGTTGTTCCAGCTAAGCAGGTTGGTCAGCTGTAGCAAGTCCTAGAAATATCGTTGCCTAGAAATATCTGCTATCGCCTATTTCGTGTACTGGTGGGGAACCTTGCTCGTCGTTGATTTCTACCTCTAGGTACTAGGCCCTACCTAACCTTACTGTGATATTTTCCTTTTTCCATTTCTAGGGGGTGAGGGGCTTCTTAATCGTAGTATTGGAGTGAGTTGAAACCACATAATTTAAAATTCGAAAACCATAATGAACGAACAATTTTTTCTCCATTGGGATTTGAACTTCGACTTTTCGGCTTATAGACATGTCATGTCATAATAGTTGTTTCTATTTCTCTTTAAAAATCAGGACACTGTAATACTTTTGACACTTGAAAAATGTATTGGTTTACTTTCACGTAAAGTAAAACTATTGTCTTCCCTATTACCAGAACCATTGTGCAATGTTTGTTTTGATTAAAATGAATTATTTTGTAATTGTTGTAATTTCTTTTTGTGTTTCTTCTCTTTTTTTTTTGTTTTTCTTTCCCTTAATTTTATTCGTATTTCGTTTTGTTTATGTTACATTCTCTTCTGTCTCTTAATATTGTTTAAAGTTCATAAAGTTTATTGACATTGTGCCTTTGTAGTCATCTATCTCAGTAAGAAGACAATAAATTCTGTTAAACAGACACTTTCTGTTCTATCCGTATTGTAAACAAAATGAAACAAAAACTTTGTTTAGGCCTTTAGGTAAATCAAGGGCTTCTTTGGAGTTTTTTTTCCCCACTACAACTAGTGCAGTGCCAACACCATTTGCTTTCTATGGAAATAAGATTTGTTAATGCAAAAAATTCAAGTAGGGTTTCATGGACATGGTGTAATTTGCATGTTGAAGTAATTCTGGTACGTTTCATATTACTTACATACGAGTTAAAAAAAAAAAAAATAAAAAAGAAAATGAAAACGAATAGTAGAATGAAAAAACTTGTTACGATTTATTTGACCACATATGAACATATGAAAACTATTTATATACCGTATAGAATAAAAATTAAAAAAAAATATTCCAGTACTGTGTCTGTAACCATCTCTTTCTGCCTTTTTTTATCATCACTAATTTCGTTATTAATTGTAAAAATTTATAATTACAACGATTGTGTTCGATTTGTAATTGAGAATCGAATGAATGGAGCATATTTATTTGACAGAAATATGTGAGAGGAGAAGGTATCCCTAGATTAGTAATATGCAATTACTAATTATTAAGCCATTCACCATTTCGCTTACAACTCTCTTAAGTCACTGGATCGTCATTCTTCTTCATCCATCTTAATGAAGAATAACGGAAGGTTCTACAAACAAGAGAGATTTGGACTTGCTTTTTCAAGCACTTTCTGTTCTGTTGTCAAATATTTCAGTTTCTGGGATACTTTCCCCTGCATAAGATTTGCGTTAGAAATTGTGGAGAAAGGGAGAATGCAAAACATACGAGTACGTATGTACATAATATATGTATGTGCCTACAACATATAACAGAACAAATAGAAAATGTAACGCTTCTCTTTTGTCGTTCCAACATTAATGGCTTCAGTTTAAAATCTCTTTTCCCGAGTGCAGTGATGTTAATTTTTTTAAGCTCTTGGTGAAATAAACATAGAAAATATTGAAAAGGAATAAACGAATTTAATAATAACGAATAAAAATATGTTTTTCAATAAACGTTTAGGATGGCTGCGGTCATCCAAATCCCAGGAGCAACATCAGCTCAATCAAAGGCAAAGACAGCAGCGCCAACAGCACCGCCAACAGCAGCAACAACGATATCAACAACGGCAACAGCAACAACAATTAAATGATCAATTACCATTCTTATCACGATCACGATTTAGTGCTTTGCCACATTTTCGTGCTACTGCCACTGATGACAATCAAACAAATTTAACACTATTTATAGCTATTTTGTATGTAATCGATATGTTTGGTGTATTTCCGTTTGTAACACTTCCGGCTCTTCTAGTCGATTTGGGTTTCTTCGGCATACCATTGGTCATATCGGTGGTGGTATTACAGATTTATACATCGTTTCTCTTGAGTGAATGTTGGACAATGGCTGAGTCATTAGACTCATCTTTTAGCAATAAAAACAGGTGAATTAAATATTTTTACATTCAGGCTTAGAAAAATAGTTTAATTTCAAATTTGTTTGGTTTAAGATATCCTTATGCTGCCATTGCCAATTTGGCTTATGGACCCTATGCCAGTTTCTTGGTTACCGTTCTATTGGATCTCAGCATATTCTCTAATGGTATACCCAATATAGTCATGGCTGCTCAGAATTTGGAATTGGTCGGCGATCGTATAACAGATGGTGAATTTGAATTTTCATTTTGCTACTGGGCCATCTTAGTCGGACTTTTCTTGTGTCCCTTGGCTTGGCTGGGCAGTCCGAAAAATATGAGGTGGATTAATAAATTTTCTAAGGAATTGAGCAGCATTTAAATTGTATATTTTCTCATTGTAGAGGATTAGCTATTGTGTCTTCAATTGTTATGATTGTGATTGTCATTTTGTTGTGGTTTTGTTTATTTACGGCTTCTCCCATTGGCCAACCCTTCGAAGGCATTAGTTTTGGTAATTTTTCTTCTTTCAATCAATTTTTCATCTTTCAATCTGAATTTCTAATTATAGATTTGCCACCTTTCCTGAAGATCTTAAGTGGTTATAGTATTTTGGCGTTTCAGTTTGATATTCATCCAATGCTATTGACTCTACAAATTGATATGCAGGAAAAGGATAAAGTAGGCTGGGCTTCATTCAGTGGTATTGCGAGTAAGTATGTATAAAACCTTTAAGTATAAAATTTTAGTATTCGCATTGGTTATTGCCTACAATAAATTAAGAAGGATTAAAGTGTGGCCGAACGTTTTTGTATTTCTTTTCACTTACTTTTCTCTTTTTAGTCAGCATTACAATCTAGCTTCTCACACCACCAACGTTGTGGACTCAGAACGATAAATTTTTTGCAATTTTATTTACTCTCAGAGTTTTTTTTGCCAGAAGATTGCTTTTTTGTTGTAATTTTTCGTTATCCTTGAAATGTCTGAGTTAGGGTCAGAGACAGGCGCTGGTATAATATGCCAACACACTGCTTACTAAACTACAGCGGCTTCAACGGTGTTATTTATCTTAATAAACTGCCTAGAAATATAGGCAGTCAAAGAAAACTGTGCACGTGCATCTTATCCCTTAAAAAAGACACAAAAAAATTATCTCAGCTTGCAACTCTTTAGACATAAACGTCACAATGTTTCCCATTTCCTCCAGTTTCTTCTTTAAATCGTAAAAATGGAAGCAGGTACAGCTCGATTTTTTTTCTTTTACTACGGATTGACCATGAAGCAAGCTGTAAGCGCACAGCTTTAGACCCCATAAAATTCTCGTTAATTCAATTCATTCGTGGTGCAACCTATAAGTAATAAATTTATGCTGAAATCCCGTTCTTCACCGTGCCTAAAATAATACAAAAGCATAGAGTCCAACATATTTAATTAACTGAACGATAATTTAAAAAATCTACTTACCTCTGCCTTTTTTTCAAATTTCTTCACTAATTTTTTTTTGTTTTCAGCAACATCCTTAATGGCCATTTTGGGATCAATTATTGCCGCATATAAATTTGGTACAATGATAGCTGAAAATGTATTGGAGTCACTACCCAAAAGTCTACCACTCTACATTCTAGTGATATTAATAGCTTTGCAATTATGTTTCTCCGTAACGGTAGGCAGTTCTGCCATGTTCTTGCAAATTGAAAATTATTTCAAAATATCTGAAGGTATTTATACAAACATATTTTTCTATAATTCCTATCAATATGGCTATTAACAATTCTAAAAAACAAAAAAAAAAAAATAGTTTTCTCTTTAAAACGAGTCGCCATCAGGTCTACAGTGGTCGGTTTGCAGGTAACAATATCTGAATTTCTACCCAGTTTTGATGCTTTAATGGATATTGTGGGTGGCACTATAACGGGACCATTGGTATTTATTTTACCACCCTTACTATATCGACGCATGGTGCAACTAGAACGTTATCATCAACGTATTGTCACTGAAGCAGCCTACGGCAGTCTACCGTTGGATTTGAACTATGAGCCCTTGCTGGGTACACCGCCACATCTGGAGCCAAATACACGTGTAACATTATCAGCTTTGTTGGAAGTCTGTTGGCAACGCACCATTTATACGTTTAATCGCTTACAATGTGATTTGTCCTGCTCAATGGCTGTCTTAATTTTTGGTATTTTGGCCACATTTTTTTCAACTTATTTAAATCTCTTCCAGTTGAGTGAACTTTTTCATAATAATTCACCGTGTTTCAACAATTTCACTATAAGTATGAGCAATTAATTTATTTCTAAGTACCTTTTTTTTGTAGTTTTTTTTTATTGTAGAAACCTCAGATAGAAAAAAAACAGAAAAAACAGAAAAAAAAAAACTATTTTAAGCGAACATGTATTCGGTCGTATAATGAATGGGAATCTTGTGTTGTAAAGTAATAAAAATGCCATTAAAATTTCAGATCTTCAAAGATAATTGGTGGTTTTTTCTGTTTTTCTACTTGTTTTTGTTTTTGTTTTGGTTCCCTTAGTTTTGTTACAAGAATTTTCAATTCCATTGCTTCTTAGTTTTATTCTCTGATGGCAGTGGGAGAAAGACTTTAGTGAACACCACTTTTTAAAGTACATTTACCTTTAGGTTCGCTGAATACAATCAAATTGAAATTATTTGGTATGTTACGCTTAGATTAAGTGAAATTAAAAAAAAAGAAAAGAATATTGTGTGGCCTTTTATAAATTACAATAACAAAAGTGTTGATTAATTTGAAAAGATTGTATCAGCAACTATTAAGATTGCTTTTGCAAATTCGATCGAAAGACCTTTCGCCTTAAATAAAGGCGGGATTTCTTCAATTCTATCGCCAGGGCATGTTATACGTCTTAATTAATTCTTTTATGATGAAATTAAACAATTTGTGATGGCCTAATTTAAATCGGCAATCATACATAAAATATCAATGAAAATAAAAATTCTAATTCCCTTGCCATTAAGACAAAAATCCAACTCTCCAATCTAAATTTCGAATACAAAATAATCTTTAACAGCCAAGAGTCTTTATTTTTTTTTCCAAATAAATGGCTATGTTAGCAAGTAGCAAGCTAGGAATGATGCCAACTAACTGAATGTACTAAGTATTGTGGTATAAGAAGGAGGCATAGAATGTTTCTCACATCCGATGTGATAACGTGAAACGTTCGGCTCTATGAATTTTTGCACTAATCATAGATATTTCTAAAACTATCAAAAGACAACTTATGCTATTGTCATTATGTTTCAGAACTAATCTTTTTGTTTTGACAACCTCAATTTAAGAATATGAATGAAGATCCGATCATGCAACTTTCGGTTCGTATCAATAGACATACGACTTTCTTTTCATGTACATTTCATAGAAGCAATGAAGTTGCAACATAGTTGATGTGAGAAGCTAGGTCATAATCCTGGTTGAAGGGTTTTAAAGATCAATAATGTACGTATGTATTTTATGCAAACAATCTGACTCAAATTTTCATTCGAAAATAATTCGAATTACAAGTGTTATTTTACGGAAGCAATAGTCATGAAGTCGCCATAGTATAGTAATTAGTGTATTGGGGCCTTTTAGGCATGAACTCGTGGTTCAAATCCTTTTCCGGCAACTTTTTTTCAGCAGTTGCCTAGCAAAAATTCTGAGAGTAAATTTAATTGCCATGAAAAGTGTCTGAAATCTGTCATTCGGGGTCCATTTTAAACTGTAGATTCTGTCACTGGGTGTGTAAGAATCTGGATTGTAATCGTTAGTAATGGCTTGTAACATTCAGTTACATGGATATGATTACAAACCATAGTTGTAATCAAACTTAAACTATTCAACGCGTGTTTGATGACAACTTTCTTCTAAGAAAGTGAAACCTTAGTAGTTGCGAATGCAATCATGCTAAAACGCAGAGTTATACGTGGGATATCTTATATGTTTATTTACTAATTTCAATACCAGATCTACTAGACTGCCAGGCCACCTTAATATGCAAGATATTCTGGCCATACGCCATCAGCAACACGAATCTGGGGAATTTAAACAACGAGTAATCCATATTGAAGCAAATCACACATAGAAAATGTACGTATCAACTATCAAGAAGAGAACCAGTAGTAGTATGGATGGTATAGATGGTGAAATCTAGTAAAGAACTCCTGGAGATGAGCTTTTTCCAAAAATTATTGCAGCAAACCAAGTAAACTTTATTTTAAAAACTTTTTCAGTTTCTTACAATGTACAATCATCTACCACACTCTTTTTTTCTTACTCCTTACGTAATGGCGTAATGGACTGCATGATTAGGGCTCGTCTTTTGACCGTTGCTATTAAAAACAAAACATGTATAAAAAATATGTCAAAAAAGAAAAAAAAAAGAACGCATAGAGTATTGTTAATTGAAATTACCTACTGCCTCGTTTTTAAAAACTTTGTTACATCTTCAAACCATTAATGGCTCATATTTTATGATTGTTAGTCTTGGAATCTTCTCTTTACTTTTTCGTCATTCTTTTCCCCTGTTTTTATCGTTACAGTGAAATGCTATCTTTGCATATGTATATGCAAATACTTATTAGGCCATAAAAATTTTCAAAGACGACACTCTAAGAGCTCTAAGAAAATAAAGACAATGATGATCATGATGAATACAGTGTACGATCATCGTAAATAAAGTGTGTTTTTTTTTTAAATTGTGTTTTCTATTTATTAAAGAGAACTCCTTAGAATTCCGAAAACTACTTTAGGATATTGGAAGGAAGTTGAGTTATAAAATAGAATATTTGACATGGCTATTGTTGATCTTTTTTTTCTCTCTTTTAAACTCTTTCAACACTCTAAACCACTCTGTATACTCAAAAAACGCTTTAAACTGAAAGCCGTTAAAATCTATGAAATAAGATAACAAGAGAACAGGCCTCACTCATATGATATTTTATTGCAGAGCATTAAGCAGATAAGATTTATTGTACCTATAAACGGTTTTTTTTTTAAAAAAAAAGATTTTTAAGTATTTCGCTTAACACTGTTTTAAATAAAACCATAATGAAAGTTAATCACACTTTTATTAACACACACATATTTCGTTAGGTATTGTGCATTGTGCCATGCGTTAATATTAACTGTTAAATGGAAATGTATTCACGGTTTTTGTTTTTTTAAATAAATTGATTTTCATCAGTACTGGAATAAGTATTTTTAAGGCAACATTTCTAGTTTCATTTACAATGTAAACGGTTCTTTAATTGAAGGAATAAGAAAAGAAAAATTTCAATTATTCAAGGTGGATGACATTTTGCAACTGCTGAAGCACCATTACGCACGCTGACCGACACGCACCATATGATCAATGGTCTCATGGGAGATAGGAATCATTTATAAAAGCATGGCTACTAAGTAAACTTAGATTTTTGGTATCAGATGAACCACAACTAGAAAAATGAATTGAAATCGCCGTAGAATAGTAGATAGAGTGTTGGCTTATTAAATACGAACCCGTGGTTCAAATCTCACTCCAGGCAGCTATAATAAAATGAAAGAAAATAATAAAAAAAATTTTTTTTCGGCGGCTTCTTCCCAACAGTCGCCTGGAAAAAACTCTGAGAACTAATTAAAATCTGTAAACAGTAGGCCCTGCCATTCATGGGACGGCAGTCGCCGTAGTCTAGTAAGTAGTGTGTTGGCTTATTAGAGGTGAGTGCTCGGTTCAAACCCCAGGTTAGACATGTCCAACTGAACAAAATGGGGAAAAAAATATTTCTTCGGGCACTTCCTCTCAACAGTCTTGTGGCAAGAACTATGAGTGTAAATAAAACTGCCATAAAAAAAGTTTCTCAGAAAAACCCTGTCCTTTGGAGTCGACTTTAAACTGTAGATCCCGCCACTTGTGTATAACATTAACACACACAAGATAAATGATGTGAGAAGCTAAGTCATAATCCACACATGGATGTATGTATGTACGGTAAAAACAACTGCCAAATAAATTTACCATCCTCCTTTCTAATTTTTGAATAACACCAAGGAATTCATTTCTTGATTTTCAAACATTAAGGTTTTCATCAACTTCGTTATCGCAAATCACATTTGCTACGATGTCAATAGCAAGAGATCATCAATGTCTTTTAATAATCGATTGTTACTTATTATTTCTTTTCTTCTGGAACACAATTTAATTTAATATCAGTTTATATATGCACATTTAATACATTTTTGTAGTCTGAGTATAAGAAAATTGTTGAATATCAATTGCTGAAGAGCAAAAAATTAAAAAAAAAGACAAAAAAAAAAATTTAATTTTTATTATTCAAACTGAAGACGTTTGTTGTCTTAAGGCAATTTCAATAATGATTCTTCTTTGAACAGTTTAGACAGACAATTTACTGTTTCTCTCAATTATTGCAAATTTAATATGTCGTGTATTCAGTGTCAATGATAATTTATCAACGTCGTTAAATTCATTTTAAACATCTTCATTGTCGATTGGAAGGCTAATTGAAAATCGATTTATAATAGAAGTTTTCAATACAAAATATTGAAACAAATGCCGGAATAACAAAAAGAATGAATCTGAATGAGCAAAATCTAAACAACGGCTTTGTGATACCTTGCAAGACAGACAGAGTAATTTTCTTTATTATCTTATCCCATATTATGAACGTTTTAAGAAATCTATTAAAGTACAATAGCATCCATGATTATTTACAATTTTAACATACAGAAACTTTTCCGATTAGCCCTGAGATTATTATTGGAAATTATATGTTCGTCACTATAGGGCGCTCCCTCTGCGCCGAATTGAGAGATCATCTGCATCGGGCCAGAGTTCACTGCTACCACAAGGAACTTTGCAGTTTCCTTGTTTTCATAGTTCACAACATTGATGCTTTTGGACCAACCGAAGGAGGACGTGCGGGCATTTCTACCGTCACAGCTTTCCTCTTCACTGCTACCACAAGGAACTTTGCAGTTTCCTCGTTTTCACAGTCTACTACATGGATCTTTTGGACCAACCGGTGGATGATGTGCAGGGCATTTCTGCCGTCGCAGATTTCCTCTGCACTGCTACCACAAGGAATTTTGCAGTTTCCTCGTTTTCACAGTCCGCTATATTGATGTTTTTAGACCAAACGATGGAGGATATGCGGGCATTTCTGCTGCCACAACTTTGTTCCATCGTAAACTCGATGAGCCTTTCTTCAATTAATTTCCATCTTTCAGGAAATTTTGCCATCTGAATGGAGCCAATTGAGGGGAAGTGTTCGTTCCCAGATTCCACAGTTTTTTCTGATGCCTTGAGCCGGAGGGAGGCACCTTATCAGATCTATTTCATTTCCTGCAATTTCCCGCGAGGGAAACCTACTTGGAAGACTAAGCTGTCGAAGTAATAAACTTTGAAATTCTCAGTTCAAATTAACAAATGATGTTAGTATTAGTAGAAACTGCTGAACTGATCCTTCAGCTAACTATATATATGCATGTAATGCAAATACCTTCCACTTCGTTTTTAGATGGTTATAAAACCTCTTAACTTTTTTATTCTCATTTTTAGTCGTAGGTAGGACCAAGATGTATATAGACAAAGACATTTCATCAGCTGAAGTGTTGAAATATTGAATCATAGAAGAAGAAATTACTAAATAACACGTTTTGTTTAAATGATCAACGTTTTTCCGAGAAGAATTGGGCTTATTGGGTAATTAACGAAGGTATACGGATGAAAAAAGGAAATTCGGAAACTCCCAAGACGATATAATTATTCGATATACACGATAAATTCAGGTACCTAAGTACAGTTTCCTATGTTAAAAAATTAAACAATCATAGACATTAAAGCTCACGCTTAATTTGAGTTCAATAAATTAATTCATAAGCAACAATGATAAACGAAAAAAGACCAAAAAACAAATGGTGACCTTCAACAAGGTTATTTTAAGTAATTGATGAGTTTGTAACGCAGATATCCATACAAACTGACGCATCAAACCTAATGTATGTATATATACACACACAACGTTAACATTACTTATGAGGCAATCAATGAAAAGTGTCGAAAATCGGTAAACAGGAAAAATGTTGCAAGCTTAGCATAACAGAATATCACAAACTAAAGTGTATTCAACTTGAAATTTTAATATTTTTCTAAGAAATAGATTTCAATAAAAAGTTTAGTCGTATATTGCTGTACTCGTTAAACCATTTCTACGTTTATTGAATACTTTTTCAAGAATTTTTTAATTAGCCTGCAAATAAGAAAGACTAAGCATTAGAAAATGCTTAGAAAATAATTTATTATTATTTTCATAAATTAAAACTATAAATATTAAAACTGTATTTTTATATTATATAATCTCTTCTATTAGCTAGCTTAACAATTAGCGAAAGTCTTAATAGCAAGTAATAAAATAATGAATTTCTTTTTATTTTTTTATTTTTTTCTAACAAATTTTTAAATGGCATACTAAATAATAATTAAACAGGAAAAGAATATTATTAATAAGAAGTCTTGAATAAAAAAATAAAAAAAAAATTTATAGTAACAATAATAATACCAAGAAATAAAATAAAAAAAATTATAAAAAAAAAACAAAAAAAAAAATTAAAAATAATTGTGAGGTCATTAACAATCAAAAAAAAAAATGTTTAAAGTATGCAAAATGATTTAATGTTTCAAGAGTCATCAACGGAAGATGATACCCTCTTCTTGATTTCATCATATATACATACATAAACAGGTGTGTGATTGTCTGTTGATGACAAAGCATCACTTTGGAACTTGTTGAGTGAGCATGTCTATGAAGCTTCTATATTTGATTGGTGAATCAGCCATCATCCAATGTACATACGCAAATTGCTATTCCATTTGAAATTATTTAAATATGTATGCTAGGAGGCCAGCCATCAAGTTAATAGGAAACAGACAGTTTTGTATTGTACATCTAAATACAGATGCTGTTGTATACAGTTGGTGGCAAAAGTAAATTGTAATTGTGCCTTTAAATTCAAATAATAAATATTAAATAATTAGCTATTCGCACTGCTAACCGCTTCTAAGCTTAATATAACGGATTCTAATGAAAGGAATTTGAAAATCCTTTTACTGTCACATGCATCCTCATAATCTAAACGATGTAGTGTACAATAAATGAATTGTTGCCAATAGAATTTGATTCGTAAGAGTTCGTTTATTTTACGTATTACTTTTGATACAACCCTGCACAAGGCATTGTTGTTTTTTTTTTTTAGATTTAATAAAAATATATTTGAAATGAAAATTAATCACTTTTAATATATGAAGACTTATTACAGTAATTTATATTATTATGCACATACTAACCATTAAGAAACTGGATAATGTTGTGTTGATGATGCTGCCAATGTTGCTGTCAATGAATCTTATTGAAGCAATTCTAGTAACATAAACATCTTTAATTTAAATTCTACGAAAAAAAAAAGAAAAAAGAGAATATAAGAATTATTAAAATTTTTTTTTTATGAATTTCTTAAGCTTTTAATTTAATGAAAAGCAAACATTAAACATTTAAAATGTTAACAAACAACTCAAATTGATTATAATAAATAATTATGTACTCACTTCAATTATTTCCGTGGTTTCTTATTAATTTGTCTTCATTTTATTCTTTTTTTTTTATTTTCGGTATGAAACATGGTTTAAACTTTTGCGCAGTTTCATTCCACAAGGTTGTGATCATAACTATATTTGCCGTGAGTTCTAAAAACAAAATAAAAAAGAATTTCAAAGAAATCTTAATTTATTAAATTGTAAATATTGATTGACTATTAAAATCTATAATGTTTGCAAATATTGTAGGCCTGTTTGTGCTATGGAATGGACTTTATGACTTCCTATTTCGAAATATAAAATGATTTCTGGTAAGGTATAATTTCGTTTAATTTTATATTCATGACGGTTAAAACGTTTTAGGATAATTCACTTTTTAAAAAAAAAAATAAAAAAAAAACGAACTTCTGAGTACTGGATTTAAATTTCAGTTGCATTGGTAGTATTGTCTAAAGCAGACATGAGCCTTTTAGGAAATATTTTTCCATAAGGCTCCGCATGCATTAGATTCATAAGATTTCAATTTTCAATCATTTGAAAAAGGCAAATGCTTTACATTAATCGGCCTATTTTTATACTACCGAATGAGATCTACACTTATGGCGATTATAATTTGAAAATAACGAATTAACAGCAGAAATGTTAAGCCTAGGTATCTAGGGCATACGCAACACTTTTTATTTTCAATTTCTTGGATCTTGATGCCATCTCTTCCACTTCAGCTATAAACTAGGTAAGTAGTTCGATATCATTTGCCATACATGGGAACGAAGAATGGAATTACATTTTATGTTAAGGTTTGTAAATATTTTTAATTTTTTACCATAGGACTCATTCTTCAAAGCGCTTTCTATCTTCAAATTAAATAAAAATTTAACAATAAAAAGTTTTAATGCCATTTGAAAGCAACTTTTATGCAGCTTTTGTGCGAATATGGTATATTAAAATGTCCGCCCATGTTTTCCTGCAGAGAGCCAATTCAACAATGTTCATTTCAAAACTTTTGGCGTATAAAAATAAGATTGAATATTGACTGGATGTACATTATAACATTGGCTATGGAACCGCGTGTTTGTTTCGCCATAGGGCTTGAGAATAATTTCGACAATAAAAAGTCTAACGCGATCAAATTGGCACAGATCTCTGCGCCAAGGCGCCCAGTTTCAAAACACTTCACGTAAACCTACCAACCTGATCGCTACGAATAAAGCAATAGTGACATGATGTTTTGGTTATCTAGATATACAATTCAGGTCAAAAGAAATCGATATTACGGCCTATAGGGCTCGCCGTGTGACAGGTGATGTTCAGGCTAACGTAAGTTTCAAGTTTCGAAAGTCATTTGTTGCAAAGTAGTTTCTGTGCTTTCTATACCTAAGATATCGTTTTACATTCCTTCAATATTATTATAAAATTGTTTTACCTCATGTTTTTGTTTTGTTTTTCTTTGCTAGACTATATTTATTTTGTTTATTGTATTAATTTAATTTAAAAAATATAAATTTTAGTAATAAACCACCATTATTTGCATCGATTATCGGTTTTAGGAATTTTTAGTTTCATCTAAACTTGGCTTTGCTAATTAATTATTTTATAATAATAAATAAAAGAAACAACAATAATATATATTATTATTATATTGTGTTGCTTTGATTATTTTTATTATGCAATAATTATGGCTTTTATAATCTGCACGTCTTCAACAACGTCTTATATAAACTGTATTGTTTTAAATTTTAGTAAAAATACAAAAATCCCGCCTGCGGAGAGCCCATTCGAACAATGTCAATATTCCAAAAGTTTTTGCGTAAAAAATTAGGATTGAATATTGACTGGATGTACATTCAAGTAACATTGGCTATGAGGACCGCCTTTGTTTCAGTTTGCTCAGGGCTTGAGAATAATTTCGCAATAAAAAGTCTAACCGCGACAAATTTGGCACGATCTCTGCGCCAAGGCGGCCAGTTTCAAAACACTGTTCACGTAAAACCTCCCAACCGATCGCTACGAATAAAGCAATCGTGACAGTGTGTTTTGTATCTAGATATACCAATTTCAGGTCAAAAAGAAATCGATAATTACGGCCATAGGGCATCGCCGTGTGACAGGTGATGTATCAGGCTAACGTAGGTTTCAAGTTTCGAAAGTCTTGTTGCAAACGTAGTTCTGGCTTTCTATACACTGGAAGATTCACGATAACTATTCACTCAATATTATTTAAATTGTTTTACCTCATGTTTTTGTTTTGTTTTTCTTTGCTTAGACTAATATTTATTTTTGTTTATTGTATTAATTTAATTAAAAAATATGAAATTTTTAGTAATAAACCACCATTGATTTGCATCGATTATCGGTTTTAGGAAATATTTTGTTTCATCTAACTTGGCTTTGCTAATTAATTTTTTAAATAATAAATAAAAGAAACAAAATAATATATTATTACTTATTATATTGTGTTGCTTTGATTTTTTTATTATGCAACTAATTATGGCTTTTTAATCTGCACGTCTTCAACAACTGTCTATATAAACTGTATTGTTTTAAATTTTTAGTAAAATTACAAAAAATCCCGCTATTAATTAATTGTATTGTTTTAAAAGTGATTAAAAAAAACAACCAAATGTTTATTAATTTAACTAAAAAATTTGTTTTTTTTTTTTTGTTAAGAAAAGAAACAAAAATTTCAATAAACTTATGCGTATTAGTGTAAATGCAGTATGAAAAATTGACTCTTTTCTCAAAGGCTTAGTTTTTTTTTTGTCTGCCAATGTATAATTTAAACACCCTTTTTCGAACTTGGTTTATTGTTTGTTGTTATTGGGTTTTTATTGTTCATAATTTTTTTTTTCAATTTTTTTTTTAAGAACATGATTAGTTTTTTTTTATTTTTTGTGATTTGAATGTTGTTTCTACCCTCTCTGTCGGCGATAATCGTGATAAATTGGAATTCGTGTTTGAAAAGGCCTTCTCCCGTTATTTACATACAAAAATTCGCTACATTGTGTATATGTTTGTATGTCTTATTTGCAAATATATTATAATAATTAATAAATTTTGTTTTATTGTTTAAAAATAAATGAATGAATGAATGACTGAATGACTGAATGAATTTGATTTTTATTACAGGCCTTATCGACATTTCTTTTCAAATTTCTTATTGAACTTGAACACAATTTGTTTCGCTCTACATATTATCATTAGTGGGGGCAAATTAATTATTTAAATACCTATAAATAAATAGTTTTTGATCAAATTTTTCTTAAAATTTTTTGAATTCATTTGCCGTAACAACGTTGAAATCATAAATTTTTCAAAGATGTATTGCATGGTCGGTCTTCGTTTAAATCCGTTAAAAATAATTTTAAAACGAGTTTTAAAAGGTCCTGTCCCAATCATACATACATACATAATTGGCCATTACAACCCTTCAGACAGGATTACAACCTAGCTTTTCACACCACTTATGTCGTGTGTGTGGTTTTAAAACATGAGGAGTGGCTTCTACAGTTTACAGTCGACTCTAAGCGATAGATTTTGTAGATGGCAATTTCATTTACTCTCAGAATTTTTGTCAGAAATTTTGCAAAGAGAGGATGTCGCCGAAGAAATATTTTATCGTGTTTTCGTTTTGAAGCCCGACCTGGAGTTTGAACCATGGACCGTTCGTCTAATAAGCCAACCTACTAGACTAGAGCGTCTACTATGGTAACCTGTCCCAGTCATACTGTTCATTATTTCAACATTTAAGTTCTCCATCAATTTTTAGACAAAAATTCGGAACTAAATGCACAAACTGCGACAAAATGCTGCTTATAATACCTGCTTTGGAAATTGCAGTGATATACCAGACAGTCATGCTATGTTGAGAAGTCGGCTTTGTCATGGGTATGCAATCTTTTTTCGGCATGAAATCTATTTTAGAGAAGTTAAACAGAAGAAGAGAAGCTAGGCCGTAATCCTGACTGAAAGCTTGTAATGGCCAATTATGTATGTATGTAAACAGAAGATTCATCACATGAGTGTTATTTAGGAACATTTTTTATCACTTACGTTTTACATTTTCATTGCTTTAAGGGAACAAGTTTCCATATACTTGTTATTTTCTTTGCTTTAGGACCAGAGATACGCAGTAAGGTTTCATTACTAAGCCTGGCCTACTGGTGGGTAATTGCCGATATTGTTCGCAAATTGATTTCAATCTAGCTAATGATAATTTATTTGAACAAAGTTGGTGAAGAATTTAATAAATATGCCATAGTTTAGATGTCCGTAACCCTTTTATATAAAATTTTCTAAGGGATCGTAATAACGTCAAGTCATTTGGATTAGCTCCGTCTCTCTTTCATCAAAATTATTTTTAAACCATCAACTTATAAAAAAAATCAGATTAGAACACACCCCTTCCAACTACAAAAGCTTCGAGTGTTTACAGACTGACAGACTAACTGATTCCACAAATTGCTCTTCTGCCATATGAATCAAGAAACTCCTTTGCCAGTGTTTGTAACTTAAAAAAAAGTATTCTACCAACTGCTATCTAAGAAGGGTCAATCAACATTTTTTTAATTTAACAGATCAACTAATTAATACAAGTTTTCATATACAAATTAACTGTTTATTGTTTATTATATAATTTCAGAGCATTTTTATACGATTTATTTCGTAAACAAGAAAATGCATTTTCATTCTACAGCATCGTATAAAGTACCAATTGGAATATGATCGTTTCAAATAAATCTTTAACAACACCTTGAAGGCAATCACATCGTTAATTGGTGTGA
Source organism: Sarcophaga bullata (assembly GCA_005959815.1). NCBI lineage: Eukaryota > Metazoa > Arthropoda > Insecta > Diptera > Sarcophagidae > Sarcophaga > Sarcophaga bullata. Next base: position 356,820 of record QOCX01000041.1, on the reverse strand, counting down.
GTTGAGTGGTAAAAAGACTTCATTCTTATCATTTTAAAAGAGAAACTAAAAATAACTGTTAATTTAAATAAAATAAATAAAAAAAAACCAAACAACAACAAATCTTGAATGCTTCAACTTTTTAAGTTTTATTCGAGATGCCACTTTTGAACGCACAAATAAACTCCACTTTTAAGATAAATTAACTGATAAAACTGAAATAAATAAAGCAATACGGAACAGCAAATAAGAAGATCTTGTAAAAGCTTATAAAGTGGCTGGCAGTGGCTTTAAGTGTCAGAAACTAAAAGAAGAGTCAACAGGTTATGTGTCCTAAAGCCTGACAGTATGATGCCCTTATCCATCATAAGAGGGTTGTGGAGCAGAAAAAAAAAGCTGATTTTGAATTTTTCTTAAAAATGAAAAAGAAAAAAAAAATAAATTAGAACTTCGGAACTTTGTTCACTATACGTCAGGAGTTTTTGGTATAGTCTTGCTGTTTGCATCAGTTTTCAGTAGAGGAATAAGACACAGCACTAGGTGGATACTGTACATTAGGCACGATTACCTAGCATTTTATATGAAAACTTAATCTTGCTACAGTAAGCATGGCGTGTATTATTGTGATGCGTTGGTTTCTTATCGATAAATAGTCTTTAACTCCAACAGATTAGTATTTCCTGTCATTCCAAATAGTATAATTCAAGCATTACAGCTCTTTTCATTATAGATTTAATTATGGATGTGAAGAGTTGTCTTTGTACTGTGACCATACGCATCTATAATGTCTCCTCTAAGTCCTGATACTGCTCAGTGTCAATAACTCTGAGATGTTTATTCCTGGGATTAACTAATACCCCACATGCTGCATGAATGTGTTCAAATGATTCATGATGATGATGTGTTCGTCACAGAATCTGTATGTTGGAGTCAGGACAAGCCCTAGTCTGAATAAATGTACCGTGAGTTTACAATGTTTTGTCAAAAAACCTGCTATTCCTGAATAATCTGATGCATGACTCGGATCTTCTATTATTGTAGTATCTAACTTTGCTTTCCAAACATACGTTTCCACTTTACAAAAGCTTTTGGTCACATCTTGTGAAAGCTTGTTTACTGCCACATGACCTGCGACCCACCTTATTTTCCCTAGACAGCAAGTTTCTTTAGAAAGCCCCATACTCCACAGTACATTATTGGTCATCACAACCCTTCAGTCAGGATTACGACCTAGTTTCTCATATCACTTATGTTGTGTGGGTTAATTTTATCCCTAGGTGGAGGGAGCTACACTTTCAAGAGAAACTTTTACTCTCAGAGTTTTTCTCAGAGAAAGTTGCCGTAGCAATATTCTTCTTTATTCTTTTGATTGTGATGTCTGATCTGCGGTTTTACCATGGCCTGACGTCTACTACCGCCAACTACTAGACTACAGCGGTATTAGACAGTTTTATACTATGAACAATTTGGTCTCATAGGTCTAGATGGTTGCCTATCAGATAGTATTGCTATGTTCTATATTTGTACCTTCTATACCAGTTGAATTGAGCATGCACATACGGTCAAATTTACCATGAGCTCTTTAAAAATTTCAACCATTAAAAACGAGTACCTGTGAACTTTTTGAAAATCCAAAAGAAATGAAAAAAAAACACAACAATACTCGAAAAATCAACTTCAAATTCACATGTAAAAGAGAAAAGAAAACCAAACACATTTAAAATATATAATGTTGGCAATTGCCAACAACAACAACAAACAAAATAAAGAAAATACTTGAAAATAATTCTTGTTAATACTTGACAATCAGTTCCACATTCATTGAATGAATGAGTTGCACACAAGAAATTTATTTGATTTGAAAAAAAAAACGCGTTAAATTGCAAAACAATTGAATTTTTATTCATAGTTTTTTGGCTTCAATCATTATCATTAGATGCCAAAAGCAATTCTATGAGTGTATAGTTTTTAAATTAAAAAAAAAAAAAACAAACTTAAAAACGCCAAAAAAAAAAAACAAAAATAAAGAATATGAATTTCATTTTTTTTTTCATTTCATATTTGCTCGTAATGTATTGCGTTGAAAACTATTAAAAATTGATTAGCATTTTACACACACAGTATATCCATCCATCCATCCATCCCATCCATCCATCAGTCTCAGTCTCAGTCAGTCATTGAAAAAGGCGACCATAAGAATAAAATTTATTTTTTTGCACTTGGATTCTACAAGAACAAAACACATGAACATAATATGGAATTGGGTCAATATTTCACCATTCATTTGGTCAATAGCCATTCAAGTAATTGAGAATTTGCGTAAATGTGTTCAAAAAAATTAAAATTAAAAAGTGAAAATAAGTCAAGAATGTTATTACAAAGTAAAGGAGGGCGGGTGTTTTGTAAAAACCATATGAATTTAAGAGTAATTTGCTAATGAAGTGGAGAGTCATGGGAATTTACCATATGAGAGGTGAAATGATTAATGAAACATTTAAAAAGAAATGAAAACTAATGAAGTGTTAAACAAAAAAAACAAAACAAATAAAGAAATTATAATAAGCTAAGTCGATATATTTGACACGCTACATTATATCTTAGAAATAGGAAATATACTTCACCTAATTTTTATTGCCTTATGTAAGCCTTATAAGGCTTATAAACATGTTTTCTCATGGTTGTTTCGAATATTAAAAAATTCCAAAGTGCAATACACTTAAAAATAACCAATTTAGCTGGCTTGTTACTCTCCAGAGAATTAAATTTATGCATTAATGGGGGGACCCCTACTGTTTAATATCGTTTCCAAAAGACAAATTTAAGAAAATTTATCATGAAAATTTTAATTACTCTCAGAGTTTTTGTCAGAAAACTGCTGAACAGAACTCACCGGAAAAGAGGTGTGAACTATGGGTTTGTACCTATAATAAGCCAAGACACTACCCACTAGGCTATAGTAACTTCATAACAGATGCTTTCGTTATGATTCGAAATATTTTAGAATGTTATTTAATGTCGTATTGTTTCCATAACATGTACATAAAAAATAATAACACATGCATACATACATACATATTTGTGGTCATTACAACCTGTCAGCCAGGATTACGATCTAGTTTTTCAAACCTTATATGGTGTGTGTGTGTAATTTTATACGTGAATGATGAGATCTACAGTTTACAGTCGATTCCGAACGATAGATTTTTGAGAAACTTTTTTCAGGGTGCCAATGATATATTTTTTCAGTATTCCGTTTTGTTCAGGGTATGAATCAAGGGCTCTCGTCTAAGAAGTCTAGACATTGCCTACTAGACTAAAGCGACTTCCCATCTATGATTACATTTTACAAACAGTTTGAACTCTTTTTGGTCAACAATAGATTTTTATGGATCTTAATCTAAACAAGCTTTTCCTACCTTCATCTATTGGCTAGACTTTCCAGTATATGCTAATGCCTCTTACTTTTACTCTATGGGCTAAAAGCTTTTCCTATCGAAATCTAGGCTCTTCATTTATTGATATAGACTTTCCAGTGTATGCTAATGCCTCTTAC
>QOCX01000041.1:341790-353275 GCA_005959815.1 Sarcophaga bullata | reverse complement strand
GCTAAAAGTTCGCTAATATAACATCAATTAATAAAAATGATGAGGTTAATAATCCTGAAACTAATTTCAATGGCATTGGAACAAAACGAGCATACGTGCATCTGTACATTAATACAATTTATTACGAATCATTGGGAATTAACAAAATTTTATATAAAATAAAATCTTTTTAATGCATAATAATAAAATCCATAACAAAATGTCTGAGTAATTTACGAAATTTCCCAAAAAAAAAAAAAATTTAAAAGAGAAGGAAATAAAAGAACCCAAATAAGATCCCCTTGAAAACGTAAAAATGAATCAATTTTGTTTCATCATTTTAATGATTTTAAGTAATAAATGATGCTGAAGGAGAATGTTCTAGGAATTTTATTAAAATATCATTAAAGTCAAGTAGAACAACAAAAACAGAAATCTAAAAACCACACAACATACAATATGTAAACAAAAGACTTAAGACACAAGCATAATATGTTTAAGTTTAAAGTAGAAATTGTATTATTTGTTGCAATTTGTATATGTAATATATAAGTATACATACATACAAGCATATTTATGCATGGAGTATAATTTTTATAAAATTAAAAATTTATTATATAAAAATGCCAACACATACATACACAAGAAAACTTACAAAATTTACCATAAACAACCATAAACAACCATTGGCATGAGCGCAAAAAAAATAAGACTCAAAACAGATCATAAATCCTTAAAAAAAAAACAAAAAAAAAATAAATAAACGAAAAAAGATAACAACAACAAGAACAATATCAAATAAAAGAAACAAACTAAATTTGCAACACTGGCTGGCTGACTGACTGCAGAAAACAGTATATTGCAGATGGTTTTTGTCTCTCTTTTTTTTTCAAGATCAGCATGGTATGGTATCGGATGCAAAATAGTTTTTTAAGAAGAGCGTTTAGGCCAGGCGATCAGTAAGGAAAGATGGTAAAGAAATATTAAATGCAAGAAGAGCAATAAATGCCCTCAAGGAAATTGAAATAAAAGTAAAAGGCAGAAAATAAAACAATAACATGACATACACCAGGCTGGCTAGGAATGCATAGAGAATTGCACACTCGCACGCCCATTTGCACAAGCCATGCAGGCAGGCAGGCAGTCAGCTAGTCAGGCAGTCAGACAAATGATTATGAACCTACTAAAACATGCAACATTCATCCATCCGTCCATCTAGCCATCCAATCCATCGATCGAACCGTCTACCCATACCTTTATACATATAAGCGATGTCCTTGAAAATAGTCAAAGTAATAAACAAAGTTCTTGCACAATATAATGAAGGCACTGCCATGCACCATGCCATCACCATACCACCATACCACCAATGCGAGGACATGGAGGTAATCGTATACCACTAAAATTGAAACTGTTCCACCGCATCCACTTTATAGAAATCATCATTGATCTACTCTTGCACATTTGTACCTGTGTACCCAGTGTTCTGTTCTTTTTTTTTTAAGTCTACGTTGCTTGCAACGTGTGGGTATTAAAGGTTGCCATTGAGTGTAGCAAAAGGTTCTGAATTTTCTGCTTAATAGCATGTCCATTCGTTTGCAATTTTTCTCTTCGATTTTCTGCTGTTCATTTTTCTTTGTGTGTGTGCGAGTGTGTGTGTGTGTGTTTTTTTTTTTAATTTTAAGTTCATACGTCCATCCATTTGCTTTATGGACTGACTGCTGTATTTTAATATCTTTGATTGGCTTCCTGCTATATACACAGACTTTATGGCTTTGATGAGTTTTAAGAGATGCCAACACGCAAATAGAAATGTTTCAACTGATGATGAGCTTAATGACATGATTTATAATGGTTTTAAATCTATGTTTGCCTATTATTATGCTTTACCTTATCCGATATCTGCTACGGAATAATTTCCTTTTAATTGATCATTATCATTGAAATAAAATCTAAAAAAGGAAATTTACAAAAAAAAAAAATGCATTTGCAGGGTCTTTTACTGCCTACCTGCAAAGAATGCAAATAAGATGGTTTTTAAAGCAAAACGCTTATATAAGTTTTTCTACTTGTAGATGAAGGGTCTGGCGGTTGATTGATATCAAATTTGTCGAATTCAAATATAAGTTACTAAGAGAACCAGTATACCAGTTACTAAGATCCAGTATAATTGTGCTTTACAGCCTTTTTTTAAACCCGACACATTAATTATGGAATTCAAAAAGAGGGCACGCTTTAATGTCATGCTTTGTAAAGGTTTTTCTAAATGAATCGCTTTTAGCACACTTTTAATCATAAATTTAACATGTAAAGTAGAACATCGAAAATGTAATTGATATTCATAACATGGCCTCTGTTTGTTATTAGGAACGTACAATGCCTGAAAGCGAATACATGCCCGGTCATAATTGGCCATTACAACCCTTTAGTCAGGATTACGACCTATGTTGTGTGCGTTAATTTTATCCATAAGTGGCGGCACCTACAGTTTAAAGTCGTCTCCGAACAATAGATTTTTTTTTGGGAAAACTTTTTATGCCAATTTTATTTTGCCTTCAGTGCTTGTGCCAGAAATCTGCTGAGAGAAAGTAGCCAAAGAAATATTTCTTCATATTTCGTTTGGTTGGATATCTTTGACCTAGAGTTTGAACCGTGACCTCACGTCTACTAAGTAAACATACTACCTAGTAGTCTAATGAGACTTTACAGTTCTTATCAGCTCCTTGGAAACTTGTGTTTGTATTCGAAATTTCCTGGCATTTACTCGATAATAACTTCAACTTTAAAGGTAATTCAATCATCCAATCCGTCAGTCTGACACATGTCTTCTCCTTCTTCCTATTCAAATACTCGATTTAGATACATCGTTTTTGTCTTCACTATTAAGCGATGGAGCAGGATGTGCTGAAGAAATGGCCGCGTCAGGAATGGTATCACATTCCTGTGATTTAAGGTACCTTTTTAGTTATCAAGAGTATTTGAAGCCAGTGGAAAATCGCCTGGAATGCTTTTGTACTCGCTTTAAGCGCATCGATAGGAAGTTGGTCACATCTTCTAGTTCGAATTCGATACTATAAACACATAAGAATCATGAAATGCTGCGCAGTAATCTATAAAAAATAGAATACAAAAATTTCAAAGAGCAAAAGGGCTCGTTTAGGACTGAGACATCAGATTGTTGACATTGCTTTTCCGCAGTGAAGATTTAAACATACAATGTCGCAATTATTTTTTAATCTATCAAGTTAGGAAATTTTATTTTTTTTGAAGCATATTTCTTTTACGTCTGTCTTTTGTTACAACATTGTAAGCAATTTTGTTTCATAAGTCTGCCAATAGTTACAAGCTTATAATTAAGAAGAATTCTTAATCAACATATTATGACTATAAATTATTATTATTTTAAAAACAATTTTTATTAACAACTGGCGCTTAAGTTCAACAACAATAACAAAAAAAAAAAAAAAACAAAAAATAAAAAAAAAAAATCTGTAAGAACATAAACAAAATTCTAATCATCAAAAAAATTAGTCATTCTCAGTCATTTGTTTCTATGATATTCGATGAAATATAAAAAATAAAACGTAAAATACCTTTGAAAGATAACAATTTTAAATATTCAATGAATAGATGAAATTATAAAGAAGAACAAGAAGATGATAGAAAGAAAAAAAATGTTTAAAATCAAATAAAAATAAATTGATGACGTTATTATTAAAAAATAAAACTTTTTTTTTTATTTATTAACACTGAAGATGTGTCTATAATTAAACAAAAAAAAATAAAAAAAAAATACAAAGTAAAACTACACGAGATGAAGATAAAAACAATAATAATCAATAAAAAACAAAAAACAAATTTTTTTTTTCTAAAATATTTGTTAGGTAATGAACAGAATTAAAGCGTTAACTTTAACAGCTACTTGGAGTTTAATTTTAGCAAAAAAGAAAAACTACGAAATCTAGTTGTTTGTGTTGCAAACTAAGCTTTTAAATTTAGAATCATTTAAATAAATTATTTATAAAGAAAAACGTGATAATAACATGTTGTAATAATATTATTATTATTATTATATTAATAACAATATAATAATAATAAAAAAAAAAAAAAAAAAAATAGAAACCCGCAAACAACGAAACAAATCATCAACATTTGCTTTTTAAAACCATTAAGTATGTATGATGTATGTATATATCAAATACAACGCAGAAGTTTAGCAAAATATATAGATACACTGACTTACAACTGAAGTTTTATTTTTTTTTTTTAATTTTTAATTTTTTTTTTCGTTTTTTTTTGGTATTCACCGTCTCTTTTTCAATTTTTGACTAATGGCTTTATAAAATTTTAGTACAAGCCAGCCACAATGAAAAATAATGTCTAAAAAAAATGTTCAAAACAACAACACCAACAACCAATTGTGGCATTAGCCCGAGCAAAAACTCATCACCATCATCACTGACCAGCCAAACCGCTGTATAAACAATGTTACTGTCAAGGACGTTGAAGGCCAAACAATGACTTTTCAAGTTATTTTATTATTATTTTTTCTTTTAATCTTTTTTTTTCTCTCTCTTTTTAGTTACAAATTGATTTTCGAACTCTTTAATTGTTTCTGCCAAATAAATTTTATTAATTTTCGACCGTTTCTTATAATAAAACGTAAAAAAATATTTTTTTTTTATACGAATTCCTTTAGAGAGTTTATGTAAATGTGACCGGATCGCATGTAAAATACTTTGATTCTTACCGCTGCGGTATTTGAACAATTTGTTAAACATTGTTTTTTTTTATTATTATAAACTTATAAAGAATTCTTTTTTACAGATTCGCAGATTTTTTAAAATGAAAGTTAATTTGTGAAGGCTTGAATCTCATTTGGTGTTTTTCTATTTTGAAATAAAAGAAAAATGCTTCAAAAAACGAATTCTAATTGGCAAACGTATTAAAGAAACGTGCACAATATTTGTATATTTTTGAACTCAAGTTCAAAGGTCATCTCAACATCAATTATTTTCAATAAAAAATCTTAAAACTTCTTTGAAAACCCTAAAGTTATTGAAAAAGTGAGATACTTATGGTTGAATTAGCAAAACTTAATAAAGAAGATGGCAGGCTCCATTGAAGAGCAATCAGAGCATATTGATCAACTGCCTTTTCTAGATGTGTGTGAAGTTAAATACGAATTTGAAAATCAAAGATGCAATCCATAAATTTTAGCAACGCCACATTTGGCTTTAACAGAGCAAAATTTGCTCTTAACGGAACAAAATTAACCCTTAACAGAGCACTGTTAACTGTTTCACAGTGAAAATAAGTAGTTTAATCCACTTTGCGATTATTGCAGCTTATTGACATGAAGTTTAATTCTCATTATGATCATTATTATATGTAAACAATAATGCTGAAATGAAAAGGATGGTTGGTGGGGATGGAGAACGGAATTATTCCAGTGAACTATCATGTACATATAGTCTGTATGGTGTACTATTTCTTATATCTTCCAAAATGGCCATTGATCTTCTAGAGAATTTTCAATAAAAACATTGATAGTTTCAAAGCCAATTTTCACAATACCATATGACTTTATGTGGGACTATTTCGCTGATTATATAAAAAGGCCTTGGAACCTTCCTTCGAGTATGACATGGTACTCCTAGACCTAGTATATGCCCTAAAATTAACTACTACGCAAGTGACCTTCTTCAGATGGATACTGTTAAACCTCTAACAGTACTCTGTTAAGGGCAAATTTTGCTCTGTTAAGAGAAAATTTTGCTCTGTTAACGCTAAATGTGGCGCTGCTAAAATTTGTGGATTGCGTCTTTGATTTACCAATTCGAATTTATCTTCACACACATCTTTTCTAGTTCGTAACTAATTTTCATTTTTTTTTTAGTACTACTGCGATAACTGATAGGATTACTCAAGGTCAAGTATTATTCTTATCTGAACCTGAATCTGAGTGTTCTTGTATCTTCTAAATATTTAGGGGCTTTATCGTTAGGAAATTGTTCGTAAAGTTCTTGTAGCCATTGCGTCAAAGGTTAGATTGTTTAATTAATTCGATTTTCTTTTGTACCATACCTTGCCTGATGGAAAACAGAACACTAGTTGTCCTCCAGTCATCAATGAACTTAACACATCAGAACAGCAGTAAGTTTAAAACGACTTTTAGGCCCCTGGACAGAACCTATAGATTCTAGAAGAAGTGCTTCATATCGAGACTTAGTAACAAAAACGAATAGAGTAACCTGGGAACCGCACACTCTCTTTAAGGAGATACTATTTGAAGGTATACAGAAGGCTAATGAATAGGATAAAAAGTTTTTAGCCCCACAATGATACATTCCGAGCCCATGGAGAAACTTGCCATTATGTTCCTAGCGGAAGTCTATACAATCGAATACAAGCGAGAGCTCAATTCAAGTACAAAAGACAAGACATAGCAATGCTACCTAACAACCAAACCGCAATTCAAGCACTCGGCTTTTATAAGATGAAGTCGACTGTTTAAATAAACTGATTTAGTTGGGTATACCGAATAAGTTTAACCCCTGTTGGAAACCCTCTCTGGAAACTCTCGACAATGAGCAAGCAGACGAGCTTGCGTTGAGAGGAACTTCTATGCCGTTGATAGGGCCAAAACCCGTCTGCAGAGTGGTAGCAGATGGAAAGGTATGCTCAATGAAAAGGAAAATAAAGAGAACCAAATGGACTTGAGGCAATCAAAAGTATTGTTGAGAAATTACAATAAGAGGAGATCAAAATCAGACATCAGACTATCAAGTAATAACGTGAGAATAAGAACCGGCCTTGGGATACTCGCAACACCGTAGATTTTACTCAGAACATATGTTGTCTCATGCTCAACTAGGTAAATACATACAAATTCTTTCAAGAGAAGATGAATTCTGGGTTGGTGCATACAAAAAGAATACAAGAATAGTGAGATTTCTCTGCAATGGCTCAAGCCGTCCGCTCAATATGAATTGAGAGAAGCAACTTCTTTAGAGCATGCAGGCACGTCCCGTCAGAAAGTTAGCAAATGTTGACACCTACAATCTCACGCTCAACGAAATGTTTACTGGACTAATTTCATTCTTCGAAGAGTAACACATCAGATACGTGGTGTTTACTCATATTTTTCATAACCTCGGAAAGTGCAAAATCTATTGCTTAGCGTAACAAAATAAAACGAAAGTTGATAATTGTGAAGCAATTGATGGGTGACAATTAGAAGATGTATTGATAGCCACTTTTAAACGCCACTGTTAGAGGAAAAAAAAGGCTTTTTTATGGATTATAAAAATAAATTTTTTAGAACATCAAGCCTTTATAGCTGCAAATAAAACTTGGAAAAGTTCTTAGACGACAATGGAATTTCCATAAATCTTAAATAAATGACCAGAACATTAATGTCTGCTACAGTAATAGTTTTTATTGTCTACACTAAGAAAAATTAAGTGGGAACAAAATATCACAAGCAAAAATGAATTGAAATGAATTTAAATAGGGTTTTATGGTAAATAAAATTTTAAAGTGGATTTTTATTATAGAAAATCAATCTTTACTTAATAGCTCCAAAGAAGAAACGCTAACAGCCACATTATCATCAGATTTTTCAGTTCCTTTATTGTTTAATATGATTTTTTAATTGTAATTTATAGGATATGAGGGAGAATTGTGATGGATCAATATCGACTGTGCAGGGCTTTAACACCGAGGTGTTTCTACGAAAAAGGAAAAAAACATTCCTTAAGAAACTGAGAATTTTTGGTGAAACGTTAAGCAGCTAAGGCATAATACATGTTCAATTTAAATTTCTATCTTAACTTGTCGAGAAGTAGTGAATAACTGTCCGAACTTAAAAACAATCTTATTTGTTCAATGCATAAAATCTTCTTATTACCTTCCTATTTAAAGAGCGGTAGTGCTGAGTAGGAACAATATAGGTATACAGCTCTACTCACTTACTATTTGTTGTTGTTTCGCATATAAACGCGCACCCGTAGTTGAAAACGAAAAATTATAAAATATTTCTTCAGCTTCAATTTTAAAGTGTAATTCGCGCCACTCATGCATAAAATTCACACACTCAACAAAGGTGGTGTAAGAAGCTAGGCCCTAATCCCGATGGAAGGGTTATAATGACTAAACCCAACTTTCTTGAAGAGCACATTCATTCATGGTCGGCTAATGTGAGGATTGACAGTGCAAAAGAGAAACAAGTACACTTAGAGCATAAAGAATATAAGTTTTGCAAGAACTCAGCTGTCACTTACATTATTAGTGTTTTATAGGCGGTTTTCCTTCTCCCAGAATGTATTTTCCTAGTGCGTTCACAATGCTGAAATGCGAGGGTAAAGTGCTTAAAGTTCTTGACTATAAATCCGAGCCATTGCGATTCATATCTTGAAGAAAAAGAACAATCGGACTTAAAATTAAGTGGCTTTCAAAAAATCCTCTCCAAAAATGATCAATAAAGGGGATATCAAGATGCATGCTGCATCAAATTTTCGCATTATGACACCTAAATATGCATTGTTTTAAAGCAACAACAGAGAATAAACCTATTAATCTAGGCTTTGTTGCATCAATTACTTGCTTAGCTGGAAAAACTTATTTCAGGAAACTGAAATAAAGCAAAGAAAGGATAAGAAGCTGAAATTTTTATAAAGGAACAAAAAGAAATAATAAAAAAACGTTGTTCTCCGATCAATACATTATAATATGACATGACGTTTGACACGAAATGTTACCAACGTTCGAATAACTAAAATGTAATTTTTATTTGAGATCGTGTAGGGTACTACAATTGCAGGAAAATGTATTCTCTATGAATACTGGATATGCTCCTTTGCTCATTTGTAAAATTCATTTTAGAATGTTGATGATAATCATTGCAATCATTAGCAATATTAACAAATGCAATGTTTGGCCATAAACTTTAATGATCTGCTGTAATAAAGTCTTGCATTTGTTTGTTTGTTTCTTTCTTCCCTTTTTTTTTTCTTCATGTCTCTTTTTGTTTTTGTTCTAATTAAAATTCAATTTGATTTGTTTTTTTTTTGTTGCAAGTAAAGAAAAGATAAATAAAAATAGGCATGAAAAATAAAGTAAAATGTAGAAATAAAAAAACAGCTGCAGGGTTATGCACAATCTGCATACAACACTTAAACTCTACACCAACAAGTGCCTTTAGCCGAGACTACTTGCTAATGCTCTCTGAAAACGATTAAAGGAACACCAGGAGAACACAGAAACACATTTTCCATTAAAGTCTGTGTGTGTGTGTGTGTGTGTGTGTGCCTATGTTTGTGTAAATCGTTTATATCTCCTCAAGTTCATTAGTGTAAAAAATTAATGGTCTTTGGCTTTACCTGGCTGGCAATGGTGGTGGGGTTTTAACAACATTACTGGTAATACCCCAAGATAGTAAAACAGTAGTGATCATGTGATCACGTCATTATTTTTAGAAAACCTTAAAGATATGCTATAAACAAACAAAAACTATTACAGAACATGTGCATTCCTATACATAGGAGAATAATGTAATGCTGTATGAATTGTATTATGAAAGTATTGATTAAATTGTACAAAGTTTAGCACTTGCCTTGTATGTACATACATATGTATGTACATAGGTCATGTAGTGCTCAAAGCCTTTTTAATGCTTATAATTTTTAATGTTTATTTTGTAATGAAAAGAGGGGAAAAAATCGTAAAATTTACTTATGATTAGCGTTACGGGAGACTTTAATTATTTTTTACTGGTTTAGTAAGACGAAGAAACTTACAACTTTTCAAGTTTAAAGCAAAAAAAGTTTCAATAGATTATCGTATATATTCGTTCGACTACATAATTTCTAATAATTCTTCGATAGAAGATTTGTATTTGGAATTCCACTTAAGGACTCTGCTCTGCGCTCGACGAGATTACTAAACTTCTTAACTTTAGAATTGATAGGATCTACTGAACTGATCTATACAAGGTTTGTTATTGACTTGTGCTACTGCAATGGCAATAACTTTCTAACCTCTAGCCTTTCAACAGAGTCCACCAACTCACCTAACCAAATCACCCCATGTCCTCTACCAAATCAATACTCGATGTCTCGTAAAGGACTTTCTAAACCAGCCAGAAGTTTCATGGAATCTCCACACAATATACATACGTCGACACAATGTCCGTCTCTACTGGATTCTGGGCCACTACGGCATAGCGGGAAAAGAAAAGAAGGACAAACCAGCATGGAAGAGATATATGAGTCATTGCAAGAATATATAATTGATCATTATAATCCCTTAGTCGGGATTACGACTTAGTTTCTCATGCCACTTATGTTGGGCGTGTTAATTTTATACATGGGTGGCGGGACCTACAGTTTAAAGTCGACTCTGAAGGACGGATTTTTGAGATTTTTGCTAGAAATCTGCTGAGATAATGCCACCGAAGAAATATTTTTTCGACTGCTGCTGGGATTTGAACAGCGATCTCACGTCTAATAAGCCAACGCACTATCTACTAGACTCTGGCCCTACAAGAATAATTTTTTAAATTAAAGAAATTAATAAATGAAATATTCTTTCATGGGCCTTCGCTTGTCAGTTTTTAAAACGATCGCAGACAGAGTTTAACAGATGACACAGAATGGTTGATTTAATGCAACCTTCTGCCAATTTCTCACTTACTCGCCCTAAGTGGAGACATAGTCATTCTCGACGAATGGCGGAATAATTTCAATCTTGCGATTTGCAAAGTCTTCGGCAGCTTGTTTCTTGGTACACACTTTAAATTTGTTGACACGTTTTAGCTGAGATGACTTTTGGGTTCTCCAAACAATAGATGATGATGACAAGAGTCAAATGACTTCAAGAAGGCAGTAACGATCGACATACTTCGTATACTGAATATCAAATATCTATTGTATAACGGCTGTAATATTATATTTCTACGTGAAGAATACCAGTTCAATATTCGATGCACTTACTTTCAAACATTTTATCCCGTTGATTTATAAGACTAGTGGTTCAAATCTTATCGGGCATGGAATTTTGAGGAAAAAATCTAATTTTTTTTGTAATAAAAAATAAAAAGAAAAAATTGTGAAAAAAAGCTAAAAGAGAATGAAAGAAAAATCAAATTGTTTAAACTAAAATTAATAAGAATTTAATTTTAAGAAGTTAAGTTTAAGAAATATTTCGAATAACAATTTATTATGTGGTTAGAAATATTTAAATGATTAAGTGTGACTAATAATTAAAAAAATTTTAAATTTTTTTTATTTTTTTTTTTTTTTTTTTTTTTTTGTTGGCAAACATTAAGAAGAAAAAAAAAAACAAAACAACACAACACTCGGAAGATGGCATCTCACCAAGAAATCTACAGAATAGATAGACAGTGAGGTGATAAACACAAATACGTTAACAAATGGATAAAAAGAAATTGTAGAAATTAATTCCGGGTTTAACCAAAATTAATTTATTTTTTGTTTTTGTTTTG
>QOCX01000041.1:322153-341772 GCA_005959815.1 Sarcophaga bullata | reverse complement strand
TTTTTTTTTTGTTTTTTTGTTTTGTTTTGTGTACTTCATTGTAAAAAAAATCAATTAAGGTATTAACAAAATTTCATTAAAAAAAATACATACAAGACTATTAATCAGTCGACAAAACAATTGTTTAACAATAAATCTCAGCACGAGAATAAGAAATTTAATGAAATTATCTAGGCTCTATAAATAAATTGAATTGAAAAATATTGCCAACGAAGTGTTTAGTTTTAATAATAAAAAAAAAATGTTTATTACTGTTGAAAAGATTTATCATCATGTTAAAATTTTGTTTAAGAACAAAATTACAAAAAAAAAAAAAAATTATTAATAACAAAAGACTTAAGCAACAAACACGTTTGTCAAAATCTTTAAATGCCAATAGCGGATTGGATTAAAAATTCTCTGACTCTGAATGTGATAATTCTTTGATCAAATTGAAAAAGTTTTTGGAATTTAAAACAAACAGGATAAAACTGTAAAAAATGTTTTTATATTCCACATAGTATAAGTGATCAACGTTTAGGGAGATGTTCTCTTATCATTTAGTGCATAATGTGTTGCAGTTAACAGTGGAAAAGTAGAAAACGGTACTAAAAACTATGAGTGTTAAGGTCACCATAGTCTAGTATATTGTGTGTTGGCTTATTAGATGTGAGGACTCAGTTCAAACCCTAAGTCATGACATCTCAATTAAAACGAAATATGAAAAAATATTTCTTCTGCGACTGCCTTTCAGCAGATTTCTGTCAAGAACTCTGAGAGTAAATAAAATTGTCATGATAAAGTTTCTCAAAAAATCTGTTGTTTAGAGCCGAAGTTAAATTGTAGGTTAGGTGATGTGAGAAGCTAGGTTGTCATCTAGACTAAAAGTGTTGCAATTATCAATTAGGCAATAAAAATAATAACTCTGGAAATATATTTCTGTCTTGATTAAGACAAATCGTGTGGTTAAAAATGTAACACAAGCCTGAGCTATAAAAGACTACGAATGAAATTCAGTATGTATGTACGTATGTATTAAAGAATATTTTTTTTTTCAAAAAACGTGATTTAATTTACGAATAATAAAAATTGTAAGAAATATTCCACACAAAAACAAATCCTATCATAAAAGCAATTAAAACACTTTTAATGTCCATGTAAAATACACATGGCATTACAAATATTTGAAAAGCAATTTAAATAAAATTAGTTTCAACGAGAAAACTAAAGAAAGACTGGCCAAAGAAAAAAAAAAGTGTCGTCATTTTTTTTTAATCTGTTATTGAGTGTTTCAAAGTGATTAATGAAATCAAGTAATGAAATTCTACAGGTGAGATGTGTATTATGCCATTGACATTTACAAATTTTAACACCTTCATGGCATCTAAACACTTCCCCAAAACCACAATAATGGCTTCGGCCGCGCCTTTAACACGGTCTAATTAGAAATGCTTTTCACATTCCGAATTGTGTGATAACTTTATAGCCACAATGGTATGTGCTGTAAATTTTAGTGCTCTTTTTATTGTCTGTGTTGTTATCATTGTTATTAAATCACACATTATTTATTGATTTTTTTCTCTTTTTTTTTGGTGTTTTTCTCTCGTCTTTTTTAATGACACAGTCTCAGTCACAAAGTGATGGAATGATGGTAGATAATTATGTTGTAAATGATAAGCAATTTTAAATTGGATCAATTAATGTGATATAAACAAAATAAAGCTCATAATAATGACAACATCAGTCAAATTTGACATGAATTTGGAGAAACATAGTAACCTATACGACATTTGAATTTTATGAATAACTTACGTCTACTTAATATATGCTTATGTCTATGTACACATAACTGATATTAAAGTAAACCTTTTTATGGTAGTTAAATTTAATTGTGGCCTGATTTTCTTTACATCGCTGACCGTAAGACAGTTGTCCAAAATCGCTCTGGCTTATTCATCTACAATTTTGAGACATTTTTCAACGTGAAGCTTACTTTTAAAGCGTTTATTCTAGCCTCAGTCATTCCTTTCACTGAAATTGAATATTAACTCATCTATTACCAGTTACTACAGTTCAGAATTATAACCTAGCCTCTCACACCACTTATGTTGTGTGTGTTAATTTTATACATGAGTGGAGGGACCTATAGTTAAAGGTCGATTTCGAATAACAGATCTCTGAGAAAACTTTTCATGGCAATTTTATCGCCGAAGAAATAGTTTTCGTTTTGCTGAAGTCATCTGACCTTAGTTTTGAATCGTGGTCTCATGTGTAGTAAGCCAACATGCTACCTAGTAAACTACGGCGACGTCTATTATCACAGCGAAAACCAATTGAGGAACAAGAAGAGTAAAAATAGTTTGAGTTCTTTTCTGATTATTCTACCTTCTGATTATTCTTTGATACACCCTTTATCATTATTAAAAAGAGTATATAGCTTCTAGATTACCTCAATAATATTTGTTAATCTTAAATTTGAGGAAATAAGTGTTAGCTACTCATGCCATTACTTTGTTCGCCTTACTCTCCCATACAAAGGCTTCATGGATCCAACTGTCTTGAGCATCATGTACATTAAACGCAGCTCCTTAGGGAACATAAACACAATTTTCCTGTAAGCTTCTGTAGTAAGTACTTAGGTGTACAGTCCAGTCAAACTGGCGAAATAAGTTCAGTTTTTTTTTGTCCACTTTCCATCCAATGCGCTCCATTGTTATGGTATACTGCCACCAACTATATTCTTGGTTTTGTAGGTTCAAAGTTATTAATTATTGCTGGTAGTCAAAATCTTCTAAAACCCCTTCAAAATTACAGTAATGAATGATGAATTTTTGTTGGGCTCGTCTTATAGCAACAGTTTATAGCAATATGAGCGCAGTCATTAAATTCAAAGTCAACTTAATGTACCATAATATTCTATCAGATAATGATGAGTTTTGTTTTTACTTTCCGAAATATTATACCATCAACCAAAAAAAAAAAAATGATAAAAGAAATAAAACATTCAACACAAAATAAGCATAAATTATTCAAAAAACATTAAAATTTAATATGTCATGAATTAATAAAGAAGAAATACCATAAAGATCCATAAAGATCCATAAAGATTTCGAAAGCAATCATAATAAAACAGTTAAGCAAAGAATCCCCAATAAATTAATGAAAAATAATTTAATCAATCAAAAGACTTAAGAAACGAACTTTATTATTAAAAACAGTTAATATATGGAGACTAACTAAGATGAGACAACAAATTAGAAAGTGATTTTAAAGAAATAATTTCTATGACCCTATTTTCCATCCATTTCTTGTTTTCTTTTTTCCGAGCGCATTGTGAAAAAGAGAATCGATTTTTAATTAATTGCTTTAAAACTCACTAGAGAGCCGATAAAGTAGGCGTTATAGATTCATAAAATTGAAATAAAAAATGCCTAATACGCCCCTTTTAGGTAATTTAATACAAAGAATAAAAACAAAAAATTAAAATTTAGAAGAAAAAAAAACCAGCAAAGACTCACTTTACAAAGTGAGTCATTCTACATATGCTGCCTGGAGATGTTGCTGGTAGCCCCAGTTCCGGGATCCTATATTTGGTAGCAATTAGTTGAACCAAACCTAATTATCGAAAGCATAACTACAAGAGAAATTGCTAACGAACTCGGGTTTAATTTGCAAGTAAATGGGAAAGAATCACAATTTTAAGATTACCCTCAGGCATATCCCGTTTATTATAATCTTAGAAGTATTGCGGAAAGACTCTGTATTCCGACAAATCACTTCTCTGGCTTCTGCAGCCACAAAGACAGATTTTTATTCTCCCATTTTCAAACATCTTTTACTCTCTAATATAAGGATAGAAAAAGAACTCGGGTTGGTTTTCTTTAGGGAATGTCCGGGTAGAATTGAATGGACGTAAATGATGCTCTAAGCGGGTCTTATTCATTTAAGAGGATTAGGTCAAGTAATGTGACCTAATCTTTCCTATCTTTGCTTCTTGTGCAATAATTTTTTAATTATAAAACAATCAAAAGAAAACAGATTGCGGTTACTATGTGTATGTTTACCTTTTTAAATATTTTATAAATTTAATACTTTTTTGTTTTCATTACTTTTTTGTGGTACTCAAATAAAACTTTTTTCTGGGGAAAATACAGAGCAAATCTTAAAAAACAAAAAAAAAAACTGTGTTAACAACAACGGCAACAGCAACAGTAACAACAACAACAGGGCAATAATAACGGTATGAATGGAGGTGGCTATTAAAAATTTAAACAGGCTATGCGTGAGTTGACAAGATCACGGCCAGGGCCAATGTCGATATCATTATAGACATGAACACACATTTGTTTCACTTTTTCTGTTTCGTTTCATTTTAAATAAACTTTTTATTGTACGTACACAGATACCAAATCGTACGAATTACAAACAGAGAAAAACAAAAACAAAAAACAAAAAAAAATCAATAAAAAAAAAGTACAGAAATTGTAACACTTACACTCACTCACATGCATAAATGTATTCATAAAATGAACTTTCTCTTCAAATCATTACGATAAAATAGGGCATAAACGTGGCCAAAAAGGGGGGCAGGGGGGAGGATAAAAATATTGGAATGAATTAAACGCATGCCTGCATTAAAAATTCAAAAAATAAAATAAAATAAAATGAAATAAAAAGTGTTACAGATATTTGAAATACGAAATTTGATGGAAAAAATTTGATAACTTACTTGACCCGCTTTTGATTTCATATCAACACTAACATCAACAACAACAACAATAAATTTTAAACTATTTTTTTTTAATAAACGGATACAATATTTCAGTTTAGCATGTTCTTTTAAATGAAAAATAAATATAAAACGACTGAATAAAATTTGGTCACACTGCAATAATATCAGAAATTTACAAACGTTTTTAAATGCGATTTTTGATTCGTTGAAATTCATTCTGTCTGAGTATCGTAAATGACAATAACCATTACAGAGAAAAGCAAATACGTAGGCGTTTAAATGTTCTAAGTGAGCAAAACTTTTTATTGTTTCTACAAAGAAAGAAAGTTTAATAAAATGTGTCTATGGAAAGAATTAACCCAAAAATGGGTCAAAACGATGTCCAGCATGATAAACGATAACGAATTCTTGATCAAAAAAGTCAAAGTTAGTGCCTGAACTGTATCGGTCATAGAACTTTAATGCGTATTTGATGAGATTAGAAGGCAATCATAAGCAAGCATCCAAACTCTTAATCAGAATTGAAATTGTTAACAATTCGAACGTCAAAAAGAAGCACTTGTCCGTATGCGTTAAATAAGCCCGGCTGCAGGAAGTCAATTCCCATCATGAGACAAAAAACAGCGATAGTGTCTCTCCTGAAGCGACGGAGTCTCTAATAAAAGCTTGTGAAATTACATTGAAGTCGCCGCAGTCTAATAGGTAGTGTGTTGTCTCGTTTGGCTTGAACTCATGGTTTAAACGAAAGGAAAAAAATTATTTCTTTCGGCAGCCTCCTCTCAGTAATTGTTTTTAATTGGCTGAACAAAACCTAATTATCGAAAGCATAACTACAAGAGAAAGTATTGTTGAACTTATTTTGCTGCAAATATATGAAAATAATTTAATTTGCTCTCGGAAATTTCCCTCTTGGTACAGATTTGTTCTTTTTGAAGGATTGCAGAAAAACTCTGCATTCCGGCAAATCACTTCTGCAGCAGCTACCACAAAGAGAGGTATTTTCCCTCAATTTTTCTGACATCTTTGTCCCGAGGTCTCTTATATGAGGATTGCTGCATTCCCTGCTGGTCTAAGTGGGTCCTCTTCCTTTAAGAGGGGTTACCTAACCTAACCTTGTTCCTTTCGGAAACTTCCCTTTACTGGCCTTTTGGCAAAAACCCTGTGAGATAATAAAATTGTCATGGAAAGTTTCGCAAATCAATCGGTAATAATCCAATATGTTGCCTCAATAATAATTAAGAAATCCTCGAAAGAGTCGAATCGAATCCATTTGGTACTTAACATAAACACACATCACACACCACAACATCAATCCAGTGAAGTAAATTTTTTTTCTTCCATCACCGTTTGCATCTCAATTAATAGTGAATGAAAATGCTTTTGTGAATTTTTTCCAGATATTAACGATAATGATCGCCATCATTACCTCCCCCAACGTCTAATGACAACAATTTGTTTCTTTTTTTTTTTTTCACTCAACTGGCATGTTTTGCATGCAGTTGTCTTATCTGTCACAGAACGCCCCCACACGTACAAGTTTTGTATGGAATTGTTTGGAGCCGGGGCTAGAGAGGAGCCGAGTGTAGTCATAAATATCAGTGTGTGTTCATTCATGATAACCAAGTATAATTCACACGATAGTTTAGCTCACGTCTCATGTCTGTTTTGTCGGCATTTGGTGTTTGAACGATGCTTAACACCTCTGTCTGTCCATATGCTGTTGTTAACTGTTTGTTGATAGACGGTGTTGGCAAATGTCATAAGCAATTTAATTTATTTTGTTTTTGTTTTTGTTTTTGTTTTTGTATTTCTAATGTTAAATTGTTTGAATGCAAATTTTGTAGGAATACCGACATGGTAATCTAAAACAGAGTGTGTAGCATTTTTATGTTTGAGTTTAGCAAGTGAGAAAAAGCTTTTGATGTGGGTGTACGTAACGAATAATTTTTTTCACGGAGGTTTTTGTTTTTTATTAAAATTGAACACAAATTTGAAATAATTGTTGATTAAAACATATTCGATGTCTTTATTTGTTTTCTTGCTAAGTTGTCGAAAAGGGATGCCAGAAATCACATTTGGCTAATGCCTTAAGAGCACAATTGATTGCAGTTTTTCTACAAATTAACCAATGTTCAATTTTCGAATTATAACTTCTAGACTTCTGGTCTGAAGAGCCGAAAGTTCCCAATGGGACGATTCAGATGGTGTAACAGAGTGGTAAGTGGTATATTTGTTAGGGGTTCTGATATTAAACCTTCTTCAGAGATTTGTTGCGATTAAGTTCCTAACGAACGTAGTTCCAATATTCGCCGTTTGCCATGAATGCTGAAGTCATTGCAGGGAAATTTGTAATCATTCAAGGGAAACTCCTATATGGTTTATAGCACATAGGGATATCGTTGAAAATTGCATTGCTGATGAGCTGGTTGGAGCCGGTACGGAGCTCGCAATATCCAACAAATTACAGTGCATAGGTATTTGTAGTGCTTCAGCTAATTTAAATATTAATTTTTTACAGGGGAGCTGAATCTTGTTGGCAGCAAGAAAGTACGTGCAAGATTTCCAGACTCTGTTGAAGCCGGAAATTTTTAATTTCTAACTGTCTGATCGAGTTTTCTAATTCAAAAATTACTGCAATAGCAAGATGTATTTTGATTGTTTTCTCTAGGCAATATCTGATCCTTGAATTCTAAATATCTGAATTGATTGTGGTATTAAAATGGTGGGACTTGTTCCTTTAAATGGAGGTTACCACATTACCTAAACTAACCTAACCCTTAAATTTTTGATTTGTTTGCTTTACATTATTGAGTTTTTTTTGTACCCTAAACAGGCGATTCGATTATTGCAGTAGGTTTTATGATAATAGGTTTGAAATTTATCGATGCCTAGAATCAACGCCCTCTACTCATGGAGGATGTATTGGTGAGAAACTTACAAACGTTTTTAAATGCGATTTTTGATTCGTTGAAATTCATTCTGTCTGAGTATCGTAAATGACAATAACCATTACAGAGAAAAGCAAATACGTAGGCGTTTAAGTGTTCTAAGTGAGCAAAACTTTTATTGTCTGCACAAAGAAAGAAAGTTTAAAATAATGTGTCTATGCAAAGAATTAACCCAAAAATGGGTCAAAACGATACCCAGCATGATAAACGATAACAAATACTTGATCAAGAAAGTCAAAGTTAGTGCCTGAACTGTATCGGTCATAGAACTTTAATGTGTATTTGATGAGATTAGAAGGCAATCATAAACAAGCATCCAAACTCTTAATCAGAATTGAAATTGTTAACAATTCGAACGTCAAAAAGAAGCACTTGTCCGTATGCGGCTGCCCGGCTGCAGGAAGTCAGTTCTCATCATGAGAGAAAAAACAGCGTTAGTGTCTGTCCTGAAGCTACGGAGTCTCTAATAAAAGCTTGTGAAATTAGATTGAAGTCGCCGCAGTCCAACGTATACGTTAAATAAGCCCGGGCTGTATTTTTTTTTTGTATTTTTAAATATTACAACTTTAGTTGTAATACCCTGTTGAATTCATATCATATTATTGTTATTTGCTAACATATGTTATTATTATTGCTATATTTGTTGTTGTTGTTGTTGTTATTGTTGCTGATGTAAATAATAACAATTTGTTGCTAACCGTTTTAAATAGTGGCGCCTTATTGTCTAATTGTCTATTCGATAGTTATCTTAATAAAATTGTTGTTATTGTTATTGTCATATTTATTGTTGTTGTTGTTGTTGTTGTCGTGTGCCAACATGTCATATAAGAATATAAGAATAATTATTTGTATATACAAGTATTTTATATGAATAGTGAAACTAGTTGTCTGGTAGTCTGGCAATGCTATTGCTGTTGCTGTTGCTCTTACTCTATGGTATTAATGGAATTGAACAATTTATTGCTTTGCACCATACACATACACATAGTACATATGGATAATATTCTTGCCATTTGTTTCTAAAACTAAAAAGAATTATTTATTATGAGTTTTAAATAATAATTCTCGTTTATTTTATTTGATTTTAAATCTTAATTTAAGCCATTTGAAATTGATTTATAATCGTTAAGACTCACTGTCTGTCCAAATTTTTTTTTTAAAGTTCATAAAATGTGTGGGTGTGATAAAGTCAATGTTTTATTATTTTTAATTTATGCATAGGTATTCCTAATTTTTATTAATGTTTTATTGAATTTTTTCTTTTATGTTGTTGTTAAACATGGAGATTAATCGACAGATTATTGGTAAGAAAAAAAAAAAAAACGAAGAACGAAAAACATTTTATGGAAATTGATTTTATTTTATGACACGAGTTTGAATTTTTAATTTCGTTTATGAAATATGAGAACCACGAGCATATGCATTGCATATTACGTTTGTGTCTTAAGTCTTTTGTTATATAAAAACAAATTAAATTCCAACAATTTTCAACAACAGTTTAATGAACGAATAGAAGAAAAAACAAAATAAAATGAAAAGTTCAACCTTAAGATCGTAAAAAGAAGAATAAAATTTTATGTCTTTCCATTATTATGCCATTCCAATGCAATAATCTGTCCAATATGGTAATATTATGTGAATGCAAGCATTTTTAAAATAACCAAGTTATGGTAATAGTCACCTAAAGCCAACCTTTTAATTCAGTTTCCATAGATTTAAACAACAATTATCAGCAAATGCAAACATTTGCAAAACATTTTGACCGCATACAATCAATGTTCTTCAGAAGTTTCAAAACTAATCATACAGAATTAAATAGTTTCACAGAACAACAATCATTTAAAGGGCTGGCTTTATGGTAGAAGACAGCGTTAAATGCTTGAAGCATCGGCAATCAATCATGGAACAAAATTATTTGTCTGCATAACAAAAATAGCAGGCATAGACACAGCATTTCCACGCATTTAATCGGCCGTTCATTAACTCTGTTACTCAGTCACTCAGTTATTCAGTCAGTAAGTAAATATTACTTCTCCTAAAGCTAAAAATTGCCTTAAAGCAAGATAATGCAACATTGTTATTCTTGGCTTACTATGGCTACATTTAATATGCAACATTGTGTAGCAATGGAATGGAATACCAACAGAAACCATGTAATAAAGTTAAGAGATATGAAGTTCGACTAAATGATACTCTACGCCATAATATTCTTTTCGGAGTATGAATGGAATCCAATCAGAATATTTTTAAGTAAATCGAGTTTACATAAGATTGTTTAATTGAACTGTGAATTAAAGTCTCTACAATGCTTAAGAACTTTAATAAGAATTAATGAATTTTACTGGAGGCAGTTTTAAAATCCTAGGTGGATGTACTTACTTACTATCTCAGTTGGACATTACAACCCTTTAGTCTAGTTCTGCATGAGTTACGGGATCGATTCCCAACAACAAATTTTTGGAAAACTTTTCATGGCAATTTTATTTATTCCCAGAATAATCGCTAAAAGGATATCATCTAGGAAACATTTTTCGTTTTTTCGTTTTGTTCGAAATTTCTGACTTGTGATATGAACCTTGGCATCATGTCTAATAAGCCAACACACTACCTGCAAGACTTTTGACTTAATCCTGCTGACTGGTCAAGTAAAATTGCGAATAATTATTTACTAACTTTGCTGTAACAATTCTGATGAGCTCAATATCTCATCTCAACAAACAAGTGCTTGTATTGACAGAATTTTTCACTGTATTGCTACCATCAAGGTCATCTTTGCTGCTGTAGGGTGTTAAGAACGTTAATAAAAATACTTGGTATCTTTAAGACAAGAATATTTCATTTTTTCTTTTTCGTGGTCATTATATTATTACCAACGTTCAGTTTATAATGACACTGATTTTTATTAGTGCGTGGCATCAATAAGGCATGTTTGTTTGTAAAGAGAATTTAATTTTTTTCTTTTAAATCATTTACTCAAGGCAGTATGGTGTTTAAGAAAATCCATTCGAGTATATAAATAGACCACTTAGAGCCCGATGGATTGAATATCAAAATATATTTTTTAAATTATTAGGGAATGGGAAACTGCTTTTCTAGAAAACAGAAATCTTGGATCCTTAAAATACTAACTTTGACTTCGTTTTCATTATATTCAAATAATAATTCTGTTCGTGCAACTTTTCGTCATAAGTTTACCTTAAGTTATGTAGACTAGCAATCTTGAATTACAACAAGAGTGTAGAGTATAAAGCCAACAGACTCTGGAAAGTTTCGCCAGTTAAATAATGTTGATTTTCGATAAAATTGTTCTATTTGAAGAAAACATACGAAAGTTAATAATAGAAAGCAAATACACAAATCGTTTGGCTACCAGAACCATGCGTTCTGACTACATTATTTTATTTCTTTGAGAGCACTATTTCTATGCCATTATATAGATCAGCCTTGCTAGCTGCTAGTGATTCAACGACGTTCAAGCGTTAATAGCCTTAAAATATGGAAGTTTTCTACGAATAAGTTGAATAAACGGTAGCGGCCAAACGACAGAAGCTTAGTAAGGACGTGGAGGTTTGTAACGCAAGCAAATAGCACAACTTAAAACTCGTAATACTAAATAGTATCTCCCAACTGGTTAGTGAATGCCGCTTATGTATCGTGCAGCCGAAAATGGAAGTAAAATTTTTAACAAGCGTCTTGCTTTCTAAACTGCTGAATATTTTGTTGCTTGGAGGTATGTCGATAACAGCAACGGATGCCAAAGCACGTTCTGCTAACCCATTTTAAACATCTACCGAAGAAACACCTACTGAGGAAAGTGTTTGATACACTCTCAAGCAATTTAATCCTTATACTTCCCTATTCCATTGTATATGAGAACAAACTTATCCGGTTTTCCAGATGTGAATAGTGTACCGTTATGCCTCCATTACGTCCAATGTTGAACATTGGTCTGGACATAGTCATTTAGAACAAACATAACAAAATCGATTTTGAGTTGACCAGTACAATTAAATGACCTACAAAAGAGCCAAGGACTAGGTACTATATAACGGCATTATAAGGATTATGTGGGCTATTCAAGCTTCCTACAAAATCAGCCAAATTTGCTCTCTTGACAAATAAAATGATTGGAAATTAATTTTTAAGGGCATAAGATATTTTCTAAAGTTGCTGGTTATAGCTCTGCATGTAACATACATTTTCTATTCTTTAATAATACGTTAAACGGTACAAAATTTTAACAGTCAATTGATTTTTTTGAGTACGCATTGGCCAACATAAAATTATGCAGACGTATGAATTAATTTTAGATTTTTCTAAACTTTATCGGTCTAACAATGGGCAAAAAGTTAAAATTAGAAATGCGTTGAACATAATGCCAGACTTTAAAACTGACAGCCTAGCAGAAAGACTGTCAAACTGATGCCTGATTTATGAAAATGTACTAAAAAAAAAAAAAAAAAAAAAAAAAAAAACTGGCGTACACTTGTTTTGGTACTTAAATAAACCACGAAAGTTCACGCTAAAAAGGGCGTGACGCACAAAACAATGTCAAGCCCAGTAATATTATTTTTTGTGAGAAAATAAAATAAAACTGCACTTGGATACTTCTTTTCTATTTTTTTCTTTTTTTTTTCTTTTTCCTGAAATATTCTTTTAAACTTATGCGTTGCGTAAAAATAAATATTTAAGAAATATATTAAGAGTGCACGTGTGTGTATGTGTGTGCGTGTGTATGTCCATTTAACCTAAATCCAGTGAATAACAAGAAAAATTATAAGAAATACACGAATTTCTATGCATTCATCTAACTGGCCATGTGGCCATAACTGCAAAGGTAGATAGGTAGGTGGTGGTGTCGGTGGTAAATAACTTCACACGCATAAATATTATTCGTGCAAGTGACAAAAGAATTATTCTATAAATTATTTAAAATGTCACACTGATTGCAAGTGTAAAATAATTTAAGTTTTTCACGTACTCATTTGAAATTTAACACTTTGCTTAGGAAAACATATTTCGAGAGAGATGAAAATTTTTTTCGTAAAACCATGCCAGCGATAAAAATTATGAGATTTTAAATAAAGAAAGAAAGAAAAAAGAAGAATTGTTAAAAATCATTATGAATTATTAAAGAATTTACAATGAATTTAGATTTTTTTTTTTTTTTTTTTGTGGAAAATTGATTTCGAAATTCTTGGTGTTAAAAGGAATTCAAGCACATTTTCATTGATAAAATTTTCTATTTAACATGGCCATGTGTAATTACGTTAACAAATGATCTTAGATCTTATTGAAGTGTAAATAAAATTTATTTATTCTTTAAATATTCAATTTAAACTTTTTCCATTTAATCTTGCCAATTAAGGTCTTCAATATTTTATGGCAGGAAAAAGTACCGCATATGAAAGTCAATATTGCCTGTTTATCACACTTGAATTATTTTCTTAAGTTGGTTAAAAAATTTGGTTAAAAAATTAAATTAAAAAATAAAGTTTTTATTCAAAAGATCAGTAAAAAAAAAATTCTAATGAAATAAAAAAAAATTTAATAAGAATTAATTCCTTTAAAATAATTGAATTTTTTTAAGTAAGTGTTTTAATTAAATTAAGCTTTTAAAACTATTATTGGTAGTGAACCTTGGAGAATTTATACAGATTAGGTTGTAAACATATAATGGCAATGATATTCTGCAATTTATAAAATCAAATTAAAGAAGAATGACAAAAAAAAAAAAAACTAAATTAGGCAATTATGACATCATATTTCAAGTACAAAATCGATACGATTTCAAAACCACTATTAATCAATCAAAAAAGTTATTATGAAATCTATCTTCCTTGTGAAGTAAAGCGTGTTCCAAACAGAATATCATCTCTTGTAGGAGACTTTCCTAGACCCATGTTTCTTCGGCAGCTACCTCTCTACAGTCTTCAGGCAGAAACTTTAAAAATGAATAAAATTTCTATGAAAAGATTGTTGAAAATTTGGCGTTCGATAGTTTGGCGCTGTGTAGTTGTGTGTGGGTGTAGTGAGAAACTACATCACGCAAGTTTGAGTTTATGAATGACACTGCACTTATGTATTTCAAAGTTTGATGAGATTTTAGATTTTTCTAAGTTTTCTAATTGTTTTCTAAAAAAAAAGATCAGAATCAAATAGGTTCCATGCAGTTATATGAACGAAAAATATTCAAAAACATGAAAAGCTTCTTTAAAAATCGAATATTTATTTGTAGTATAAGTTTATAGAACTTTCCTTCTCAGATTTTTCTTTTATTTTTTTTTTTTTTGCCATGAAATGGAAAGGTATCCTATCCTTTGAATTGTGTTTTTAATTTCTAAGCTACTGGTGTCTGCAAAATTTTAACACAAAACCTACATGACACTGATCATTCATTCAATGTCTTCTATGAGCGTGTAAAGCTTTGAAAATTGCTTGATTACTTTTTAAATTATTATTGTGGGACAAAAGCCGTTTAACAAATCTTATGTCTTCGTTGGTGGAACAAATTGCTGTGATAATTGAATTAATGAATGAACAACAGTGTTGCCATTGGCAAAAACATATTTTGGATAAAGAAAAACTCCCACCATGTTTTATGCAAGCCTACAGATAACTGTATAAACTGTATAAGCTTTATAGGCTGTTTCAGCCTCCTGTGTTGAACATTTTTTTTACCAACTGAAGTTGCATAAATTTAATACGTAGCGAAAATATTGTACTTTTCTAGTAAATTAACGATATTAAAGCCTGTAAATCTTCCTGTAAAATAGCTTTGGTGATATTTTGATCGCAGAAGTCATTCAATCAATATATCAATAAATTTTGGTGAGATGAAGAGGTATTATCTGAACCTTTTGAGGCACCGTATCAGTGTTTTCGTATATTTTTTTAATCGTGGACTTTGGAATAACTTTTAATAAGAGTCCTGTCTTCCTTCATTCTCTTAAAAAGACCTATACTGACATCGGAAACCTAAGGGATATAATTGAAGAATTTCTTATTTGCTGATATGATTACCATAAAAGCGGAAAATGGGAAAGAAAACGAAAATCTTTTAAAATACAAAAATTGAATTCTACAGCATTTGAGAAAAACAGTATGTAGGCAACACTGTATAGAAGTTTAATTAAATTTGGTCTAAAATCTGCGCCGTTACAGGCAAATTATTTCCCGGAAGTATCACTTTCAACAAAAAAAAAAAAAAAAAAAAAAAAAAAAAATTTAAAGAAGAACTGAAAGTAAATGGTAGAACTAGGTATACTAAGTTCAGTATGTTGTGGTTAATTAAAATGTTGAAATTGAATTTTAAGGAAACTTTTAATTGAATTAAACAAGCGTGAAATTAAAATTTGTTTAAGGAAACAAAAGAAGACAAACTGACACAAAACACCGACTATTTGCACAAAACAAATATTAGATAATATTTGTGCATTGAGGTGCTTAAAAATTTTATTTTGTCCAGACCAGTCTCTAAGTGACCATCATGACTTTGAAAAAAAAAAAAATTCAAATAGAAAATGAAGTGCTTCTTTAAAGTGTTTTCATATTTTTTTAATTTGCAAATTAAACAACACTTAAACGGCAAATGTTCTCCAATAAAACAATAAAGATCCCACCATTATTCACTGAATTGTTTAATTATAACATCGTCCATTTAGTTCACAAAATATTTTGTATTTGCATCCGTTTTTATATATTTGCAACCAAATAAGGTTTTCAAAATAAATTGTTTTTTTTTCTTGGCATGTTTTCTTATCTTCAATTTTTGTTTAAATATTTATCTTGTTTTTGTATACAATAGTTCAATTGCTTCGTTCGTGCTCAGTTAAAGCAAAAAAATGCATTTTTAATTGAATTATTATATTTAAATGTTTATTAGCACAATACGAATATTACTAAATAAATAATAAATAATAAAAAAATAAATATTTTATAAAAAGTGTGAAAATACAAAAGTAAACATTTTGGCTCTACAAAGTACATGCATTTAGAGATCATAAGAACTGTTTGTTATTGCTTCGTATTGTGTTTATAATAAAAAAGACTTAAGACACGAACTTTTTGTTGTATTATATTGCACAAGTGCAAGCATTATTAATTATTTATTGAATCTATTAATTACTAACTAGTGAATTATAATAAATCAAAACAAAATTTTCTTTTCAAAGTTGTCATGATGATGGTATTACAAATAAGTAAGGTTTTGTGGAGCACTTTTTTACTTTAAATACAATGTTCAAGAAGAGGATTCATCCTTAACATTGAATATGTTATGATGTTTTTGTAATACGATGTAGTTACGATGTTTTTGTAATACTTAATAATATTTCAGATCTGATGCTTTACATGTCAATAAAATCAATCTTAAGAGAAGTAACCAAATGCAGAGCAACCCCAAAGGATATGAAGTTCAACTGGACTGACTGAAGGGTGTCCCGAATACACGTTCTAACGTAATTTATCTCGGACAAAAAAAATTTCTTTCCCCATATTTCCGTTCTCAGTTTTTATTACAATATCGTTTTGCCGTTTCAATAAGTGAGCAGGTCTTTCTTTAGACAAAAGTTGTAAAAACTCTCTCTCTCTCTGAAGTCACTGTAGCCTAGTAGGTAGTGTGTTGGCTTATTAGAAGTGAGGCCGCGGTTTCTTTGGTGACCCTATCAGCAAATTTCTGAGAATAAATAAAATTGCCATGAAAAAGTTTCTTAAAATTCTGCCGTTTGAAATCGACTTTAAAATGTGGATTCCGCCACTCATGTATAAAATTAACACACACAATATAAGTGGTGTGAGAAGCTAGATCGTAATCCTGAATGAAAAGTTGTAATCATTCATTATATATGCATGTACTCTCTATTAAAGATGCAAAATGATGGTAATTTATTTATAAAATTCTGTTTCTTTTGAGTTCTACAATCTTTTTAAAACGAACGTCACCGTAGTCTAGTAGGTAGTGTGTTGGCTTATTAGACGAAATGCCAGTTTTCGAATTCCCGGTCAGACATCAAAACCGAATTATGAAAAAATATTTCTTCGGCTACTTCATCTCAGCAGATTTCTGACAAAAACTCTGAGAGTAAATAAAATTGCCATGAAAATTTTCTCAAAAAAAATCTGTCGTTCGGAATCGACTTTAAACTGTAGGTCCCGCCACTCATGTATAAAATTAACATAAACAATATAAGTGGTGTGTGATGCTAGGCCGTAATCCTGACTAAAGGATTGTAATGGCCAATTATGTATGCATGTATGTAATCTCCTTAATGCTTTTCACTGAATCAGCGATTTTATTGGTTAAATGAGCATTGCGAGGCTGAGAATCCATTCACTTAAATAGAACTACGATTAGCAAGCAGCATTATTATTTTATACATAATCAAAGCGAATAATTCTAGTGAAATAATTGGTAATGTTTTCAATTTGTTTGCCTCTTTACTGTCGGATGGTGTTAACAATTCAACTCTAACCATTTACACTGATGGGGTGTTAAAAGATCTCGTGGAATACATGAAAAAATGTTACGAAGAAAACTCATTATGTTAGAAGTAGATGCTGGACTTTATTTTTTCCTCAAACATTGATGAATTAATCCAACAGAATCGTTTTGGTGCACCAAGGACGTAGAGGCTAATGTACCGAAAAAAAGAGATTTGAATTGGCAAATCTAGCAAAGTCAGACTTCGTTCTTAAGAGTATTTTAAAATCCGAAATTCAATTCAATTAAGATTTTAGAACAGATCTGGGCATGAGCAAATGTTTGATTATATCGCAAATCACTAGTTGATACGAAGACTGCAATCTATTTTGCACCAGAGACGCTTTTGAGAAATAAGAAATTCTAACACCCTGCCCTGAATAATACTATCCATGGCTTGTAAGAAAGTAGTACAAAATCCAATTAAATTGTTAAAGTCATTTACCTTTAAGTATTCCTTATTGGCAAGAAAACATTGATTGTAAATATGAATACCGTTATTTAAAAAAAATCTAGTTTTAATTACATCTTTGGTTACAATTTAATGAATACGTATGTAGCAAAAGTAAGTAAAAATTACGCCTCTTAGGCAGCTTAAAAATAAAAAATTATAATAAAAGTACAAAAAAAGTACAAGAACTTACGCAAAATACCGTAGAAATCAATACTTATTAACCAAAAAAAAAAAAAAAAAAAAAAAAAACAGTTCATGAACAATTACAGTTACTGCTCTAAAATAAAGAAGAAAAATATGATGGTAGGGGGCATTCAGGTATTTAAGATACTCTACACTAGAAATGATTTTTCATTGAATAGAATAAAAATATCATTGGAAATTATCTGCAAATAAAAATAAAAGAAAAAAAATTAAATTATCGATAGAATAGAGTCCAACACTGCTGCTTGTTTAAATTCTGAAATTTTTGCCAAAAAAAAATTTTAGGTTTTCAATTATAAAGCAGTATTAACACATAGTATTGTCTAATTTTTTAATTATTTATTATTAAACAATGTTTATTTATATTGTATTAGTATAATGAAACCATTTGAAATTAATCGTGTCTTGGACACTGCTTGAATACTAAACAATATTTCCCTAGAGTAGGTGTAAAAAATTCGCAATTTATTGATGAAATTTTATTCGTTATTTTCTTACAATTATTATTCATGTGCATGTGTGTGTGTGTGCAAACATTTAAATTTTTTAAGAACGTACGAGAAAAAGTTTTCATACAAAATTTTAATTCCAATCAAAAAATCTAGCCAAATAGCCAGCGGTTGTTTTCTTTGAATTAAGTAAGATAGGGGAGTTTGAAAAGGCATAAAAAAGAAAACAGAAAAAGTAGCAAAGGAAATCACATCACAGCATCTATGTTAAACACGCTTAGAAAGTTTGTACACACAATGTTTTTGCAAAAAAAAAAAAATCAAATTTTTTTTTCGGTTTTTATGCGAGTAAAAAATCTTACAGTCTGGGTGATAGAAAAATAGCAAGAGGTGTCATATGAACATCCAGTTAAACTGATATTTTTGTTTGTAGACATTCCAATCAAATAAAGTAAGAACTTCGATAAAAAAAAAATTTAAAAACTTTCTTGAACACTTCATTATGAAAACAAAAACCAACATCGAACACTGAGTACAGTGTTGCATATATTATGTCGATATCATCTAGCCACTAGCAAACAACGCCGGTCAGTAAGCAACATTGGGAAAAAAGAAGCAAAGTGCTAACCAAAATAAACTCCACTTTATTATGGTACATTTAAATTTTTGCATTTTAAATATGCCAAGTAAAACATACAGAAATTAATCAAAAAATCATGCTGATGCTAAAACATAAATTTAGCAAGAGAATCAATGCTGGCTGAAATTCATCAGAACATTGGCTCAAGTGTTGTTTGCCTTAAAAAAAATTTTAATTTTTTGCAGAAAAAACTTGGTTTTTTTTATTGTTTCAAGGAAGATTCATTTGATTGTTGATTTAGCAATAAAAAAAATAATAGGAAAGGTAAAATAAAAAAGGTAATGGAAAACAGAATAAAAGAGTTTTTTTGTACTTTTTTATTGCCATTTCAACCTGACTAGATGTTAGTCTACTATTTAATATCTTGGCATCCAAAATCATCCAACTACTACTGTCTGACTCTGTGTGTGGTTTAAAGAGGCGTTAATAAATTGCCTTTGGCCTGTTAATTAATCATAATAAAATTCGGAATTTTTGGTTTTGTTTGTTTTGTTTGTTATAAAATTAATTCAAGTAGTTTTCTTTTTTGTAATTGATTCTTTATTTGATTTGAGATTGAATTTCTCCCCAGTGAATTTAATATTGCCTGTGCACGTTTTATTATTTTAGCTGGAGGTGAGAGATGATTTTATAGATTTTTGATTTTGGAAATAGTGTCAATGGATATTACAAAGCAAATTTTAAAAGCATTATAATAATATGCCCTGAAAACCTTTTTTTTTTTCTGTAAAT
>QOCX01000041.1:284487-322135 GCA_005959815.1 Sarcophaga bullata | reverse complement strand
TATTTATTTAAACTAATTTTGTTTTATTAACAAATTAATCGAAAATTTTTAATTCTATATCAACAAATGGCATTTGAGTTTTAAGCACTTAGGAGCACAACGGTCGGTCGTTAAATGATATTGAAGTCACCGTAGTGTAGCAGGTAGTGTGTTCAAATCCCATTAGTCCTTTGGCAAAAACTCTAAGAGTAAATAAAATTGCCATGAAAAGTTTCTCAAAAAAATCTGTCGTTCGAAATTGACTTTAAACTATTGGTCCTGCCACTCATATAGAAAAATTAACCCACACAACATAAGTGCTATGAGAAGCTAGGCTGTAATACTGACTATTTAACGCACAGCCAGTTTTATCAATTGGAACAATAATGAAGGCTTGTATGCGAGATGGCTTAGTGTAACTACATGCTCTCAATCCTGAACAATATGGAATACAAGCCCCAGAGAAACCGAAAAAATGGTGATTATGATGATTAAATACATAAAATTAAGAGAATTTATTCTCCTCCAAATTATTCATTAAGAAAAAGAGCATCACTGTGTGCACATTAGTTCATCACTGCATGTCTCACTTCTATGTAAGCATACATATGTATATATGAGGTCTTTAGTTCTAGGCAATGATCTGCTACTGAAAAGCTTGATTAATGAGGCTGGTAGATACAAAGCTTAATAATAATGACAGGATACAAGTATAATTACTTACTCAGTTGGTCATTACAACCCTTTAGTTAGGATTACGGTCTAGCTTCTTACGCCAGCCAGGTGACAGGACTTACAATATCATGTTGACTCAGAATTACGCTCTATGTTTTAGCCAAAAGACTACAGCGTGAATGTCAACGAAGAAATATTTTTTCATATTTTGTCTTGCTCAAAATCTATAAACTGGGATTTGAGCTACGGTACTCACTTCTAATAAAACTACGAAGATTAATGATAACAGTGCTGGGGTTCTGCAAGGAACGAAAAGGAATAAATAAAGGTTATTCTAAAAATAATTTCCTTCTTTCAACTACAGCGGCATTTCGATCATATCACATCAACAGGTACTGATATTGATTGCCAAACCTATGACAAGCTTTAGATAAGAGCAGCTAATCATAAATTTAGCACCAGGAGTACAAACCCACATTTTAGTGTGTCCAATAAGAAAATCTTTCGAAAAAAATTCAAATGTTTTGGACTTAAATTGAAGCTAAAGTTCCCTTTTAATATTTTCTTGTTATTGGATGGTAACCGACAGAAGGATTTTTTTTATTATTGAAGGGTATCCTGTGAATCATTTGAATGCAGATTTTGGCTGATGCCACAAGACGCATTTTGAGAGTCGTTAAATATTTGAATTCCATCCCTCATGCAGAATAACATCACAAGAAACAAATATTCAAATAGTAGCTCGCACATAGAATACACCTCGGTAGACAATCTGACTTGGTAATTCCACATAAAAATAAAATCGGCAAAAATGATGATGCTGTAGTTATAATCGAGTTTTTATATTTCAATTAATTTTGCGAAACATAAAAAACACACTCCTTGTATTCATTCTTCTATTATTATTAGTAGCCTTTTTATTTTGTGTCTTAATTTATGAATTTAGTTTTTAAATCTTATTTTACAATGAAAAGTTCAGTAACCTACAACCAACTGCCAGATTAGCAATAAACATACACACTACAACTCATATATTTAAAGATAATTTAATGATATTCCAAGTCAAAATATATTCTTTATGTTTTGATTGTGTTTGTGGCCAAAAAAAAAAAAAAAAAAAAAAAAAAAAAAAAAAAATTTTAAATGTTGTTGTTTTTTTCGCTTTTTTGGGAAACATTATTAATGTTTTTTTAAAGCTAGACTCACTTGTTTACAATTTTAATTATGCTTAACAACAATAAAAACAACAACAACAACAACAATATAATTTCTAAAGGAAGACATATTTAGTAGGTTCAATGGGAACGTGTGTGTGTTAATTTAAGATTTTTTGTTACTGTGGGAAAAATTGCTACTAAAATGGTTTTTAATTTGATTTCTTTTCTTTTTTTTTTTATTATCTTTTCTAAAAAAAGATTATTTTTTTTGGTTGCTAAGATGTTCTCTTTATTTTATGAGACGCTATTTTGTGAAAATTATTAACGATTAGGCGTTATAGTGTGAACAGTCTTGGGTTGTTAAATTTTTAATTTCAAATAATGATGCGCTCGATAGAGCTAGGCATGTATTTAATGAATTATTATTCCAGGAATGGAAAGTTAATACTGATTAAGACTAGGTAGAAGGACATTAAAATTATCAAAAGACTTAAGACACAAACTATTTTTAATATGAGAAAAATCATTACGACTGAAAAGTCGTCTTCAAGTTGGTTATAGTTTATGCCTCGTTTAATTTGCAAAACTTTTTTGTGCAAAAACAAAAAAAAAAAAAAAAATAAAAACAGAACATTTTATTGTATTTCAATGCATTTGAAATAATGAATGCTCAGATTTATTATTCCAATGTGTGGGAGGGAGGGAGCTTCATTATTTCTTTGTTTTTTATTTCAAAAACTTTACCATCCTCCAAATCTCAATTAACAGCAAATAACAATTTGTTTAAAAGTAAATCCCGGTGACAAATACTTGCTATTTAAAACAAATACGAAATTGTTAATCACAATCAGAAAAAAATAGGGTGTGTGTGTTTTTTGTGTTAAAAATTTATTAAGCACCGGCACGGCACAGTGACTGATTAACTGACTTTTTGATTCTTTTTTTCGCTTATTTTTTTTTTCTTGTTGATTTTTATTTTATAATAACAACTAAATGACACACTTTTATCATGTAAATTGTGAACAATTTATGACTGCATTCTATAAATTCAAGAATACGGAAACAAACACAGCAAAAAAAAGTTATACGATAATTGGTTAAAGTCGATTGTAAAACCCGCTATAACTTTGTAAATAAAAATGTGTGCCAAGGGTTAATCCAATTATAAATTATTTTAGAAATATTTTGTTTTTCAAGGGTAGTACATCAAAACTTATGATTTTCCAATATTTAATTAGCATAGTTGTAGATACGCCTATAGGCTGATCAAGGATAGTGAGCTTTTGGTTTATTGCGGGAAATCTCCGCAGGCTCTATGAGATTATTTGTGTTGTTTAAAGGCGACTACAAACGACAAATTTAAGAACATTCTCATGGCAATTGTATTTTGTTTGAGATGTTAGAGTTGTGGTTTGGATTTGCAAGTTCTAGTCTAGTAAGCTAGACTACAGCGACTTCAAATGTTATTGTAGATAGAATTGGAAGTTAAAAAGAGAATAGAAAAATCTATCGGAACATTAAATAAGGCATTCTTATCGAGATGCAAAGACTCCTGAGATTCATTGCACACGGTAGTGTGGAGATAATACTAGGCCTGCCAAAAATAGATGTCTTCGTGAAATGGGTTATGATGTGCAATCGAGAATAATATCTTGAAACTTTGACTAAGGATCTCTATGTTAACAATTTCAAATTCAAACGTAGTAACGTTGGATTATCTACTCACTTGCTTTCTCTCCGGTCTGTTTGGTCATTTTGAATTTATTGAACTAGAAATGCTGTTGTTGATGAGTACGTTCTTAGAGGGTTGTCCCTTCGTATGGCTCTTGGGTAAAGGATGTATACTTCCGTTTAGTTACGCCGTTGACTTTAAGGAAGGAAGAAGATGGCAACCAAGGAGTCTAATGTAACCATTTGTGGAATATCAATGAAGAGAATAGGGAGTTCTTACTTCTTTGGAAAGAAGTCGATCTGGTTTCCAATGGTTACGACTACTGGGCAGTAAATGTTTGTAAGTTTGTCAGAACGTTTGTGTTGTCAGTATGATGAGGATTTTGCTTAGGATTATTCACATTACATGCATAACATAATTGGTCACTACAACCCTTCAGTCGGGGTTACGACCTAGCTTCTCACACCACTTATTTTGTGTGTTTGTTAATTTCATACATGAATGGTGGTACCTACAAGTTCAAAGTTGACTCCGAACGATGGAGATGTCTTAACTGATGTTTGAACCCTGGTCACTTGTCTAACAAGCCATCATACTGCCAATTAGACTACGACGACATCAGTTATTTACTTTAATGCATATTGCTACCATGATGCCCACATATTGTGTTATAGGGTACCAAAAAAAAACAACAAAAACAACCACATTAACATCAGATTTTATTATAGATAAAGATAAAGACGGATGAGCAAGAACCCAACCATGCTTAAGAAGAAAAAAATTTTAATAAAAAAAACTACAAAAAAAGAACCTTTAATGTATGATGACCCAAATTACAAAGTTAATAAATTTCTTGTTGTTGTTTTTTTGTTTTTTGAGTGTTTTATTTAAATTTGGCAAACAAAACTTGGGTTACCTGGTACTTGGAAATTATAAGCACTTACAACGCTTACATATATACAAACGAATAAAACATATGAATACCGTTCCATAAATTTCCCGTTTACGAGCCCATTCGATCATTCTTCAACTGGCTTATGTTTTGAATGTTTGCTTAACAGTTTAACGCATTTTTACAGAAATTAAAAAAAAAAATAAAAGAAAAAAAAGGAAAGAAAAATCAAATGACCACCTTCAGCATCAACGCCATCCATAATATTATCAGCAACCGACACTGCTCACTGTGTTAGTGGTAAGGAGAATAATAAGAAGCTTTTAGCTAAGTTTTATAGGCGCGTAAAGAACTGAAATTCCTAGAATGAATAGCAGAATATTTTAAGATGCACTTCTTCGTCTTCGTTTTCGTTTTGTTGTTGTTGTTGTTGTTATTTTCTTTTATATTTTTATGTCAACAATAACGTCAACAACAACAATTACAATGTAATACACCTTCTTCTTCTCAATACTACAAGATGTAAACTAATCAATGAAGTAAGTTTCTCTACTTTTGTTCATTATGATCTTAACTTGTAACGTATGAAGCGAAGCAGACTATTCTTGCGTTTGTATAGAAAACTATTTGAAAAACAAACACTGACTGACTAGAAGGCGGCAATGAGTCACTATGACAAATTTCAAGATAGTACGCGCGTTAAATTCTTTCGAAAACCCATAATTTATTGAGAAAGATCTTCGAAGTGGACAACTTAAATTGAAAAAAAATTCATTTTTTTTTTCTTTTTGATTCAAATATTTACATTTAAAGAATGTATCTTCTATCTCTCGATGAGTAATCAATAATTATTGGTTAAGCCTAAAATATATGTATGGACGATACTGCTCTTAGGGACTATCATTGATGAGGCAGTTAGTAATTTAGGGATTTGTAATAACATCAATCTGTAATGCCATGGTTTGTTTGCTAGCACTCAGCAATTACAATGAAATTCTTTATGGCCTACTTCGTAACAAAGATCCGAATATTTAATACCGATGTTAGATTCACACTGCTATACGGAAGTGAGAAATAAAACCTCTCACCGAAGGTCAAGGTTATCAATACAACCCAAGTTTTAAACTTCTAGTCAATGGGTATTAGAAATGAAGTGCTCTGGATTGTATTTATCAGAGTTCTTTCAAAGCTAAAATCCCCATCTTTGGGTCATTGGAATATATTGTGTTGCATTGTTGTATAGAAGTAACAGACCAGACGATCCATTGTACTGCCCTTAAGTTATGTAAGATTTTCTTATTCTATCTTCATCAACTGTGATGCTTTGATGAATTTCGGAATGCTATTGCATTTTAGCTAAGTGCTTGATAAGCACCATGATATTGCCCCTCACAGATCCATATTCTGTGTTCTAGTGATTTGTTTTCTTAATCACTCAATTTATATGAAGCGATAGCTATCCCGAAATAAATATTGTTTGTGACAATTATGGCCACTCAGTAGGCCGGTTACTACTCTCAGGGTGATAATAAACGGCCAGCATAAGCTTCGATTGTTTTAAATGCGTCTAGATTAAGAAACCCCGCCTCGCCTAACATACTTTTTCAAACTCATCTTATCGCACCACACAACAGTTTTGCTCTCATCAACAGTGCGGAAGCTTACCTCCATAGTCAGCCCATTTGTTTATCTAATTGCCTTGGATTATCAAATCTTCTGCTATCTAGAAAAGCGTGACCTTATATCCCCTGGCTAGATGTTTTACGTTTCCCAGACATTCCTATACTAATAGCAAGTCGACCTCATAGAAGCCAAGTCCTAAAATGGCACCGTTATTACTGTCTTCTCTTCTGTACTTCCTGTTCAAATTGAATTGAACATGAACTCTCACAGGCAAGATACCCACGAGTTACCATAAGGGTTCCGTTTATTCTACTTTGGATTTGCCAGCTCACTTCCAGTCTTTAAAAAAATATTACAATATGGACCCCCATCTTAAGTCCAATTGGACAGCATAATGAGTTGTCAATACAAGGGAGGACCTGTCAGCACTACGAACTATTAGGGTACGATGTCCCGTAAAGGGTCTTGTGTTAGCGAGAACTGAACGCATACTAAGAAAAAGCCATCAGGAGATGCTGTAGATTAGAATTCTCAAACATACAAAAACTGCAGGAAAGCCGCAAGGAAAAATTGGATGGAAAAGTAGATTCGACAAAGTAAGCGTAGTTGAATTGATGTCAACTAAAAGGTTGGTGAGAGGATTGCTTCAAAGATTCTCTTAAATACGGCATACAAGACCATATGGGAAATTCGATAATAAATCGATCTCTTGGGTCGCTTGTTTTCTTTTTCTTTATTTCGATCGTAAAATTCGTTGTAGAAACTAAATACTAAGTTTTTTTCTGTAAACTTTATACTGAGCCTTAGAGATGTTAGAGTCTATCGATAACCTAACATTCTAAGCATTGTTGTACCAACAGAGGTTTGATTAATCGTATGATATTGGAACGTTGCTCCATTCAGGATAGTAGTTGTGTGAATTAAAGGATTTTCTTTTATTGTCGAGACAACATATTTCAATTGGTGAATCAATTTCTCTAGAGCTTATCGTGTAAATGAACAAATCAAAGGGATTTTGGAGAGTGTACCCAAGGCATATAAAATATTAACGTATTAACGTGTACATCATTATGATATCATATGTACACATGTACTCAAGAGGAAGGCGTTTCACTTAACAAGTCGTAAAAGATAAATTTCTTTTAAAACAAACTAATTCACGACGTTTGGTCTATGGTGCAGCGTCACAAATGTCATTTCGCTCTTTTAAGATGTGACAACATAAAATGTAGAATTTAACGACTACTGCCGCTTAACAATGCGCACACATGGCGGCGTTACATGATGATGTGGGCATGGCGAGTGTTTCCAACATGGGAGTGGACTACACCCAAAATGATGTCTGGACGGAACATGAAATATAAATGTTCTTTGTATGCGGTGCTATTCCTGTCAATGGGTTCAAAATTTGCATTTTACAATGTTGAGCTTGAGGTTGATGTTAGTCTCTCGTTTTTTGTTGTGGTTTTTTTCTTGTTTTTCAAATGGCATGTCATACAAATTTCTTTCAAAACGATTTTGGTTAAGTGGCGGTTAGTCGGTGATATTTTCTTTAACAATTTTCTATTTGGACAACATAAGCATTGCAGATGACCAGGCCGGTAGGCTACTAGATATACCATATAAAAGTGTGTGTTTTCGCGAATTCCATTTAGCAAATCTAAAGTCATGTTATCGTTTTAATAGAAAAAAGAAAAACCAAGTCAAAGCAAACGAAATAAAATACAAAAATTGTTGCCGGTTAAGTAACATGAATATTTCTCTCTATGGATGTTGTATGCACTAGGGTCTGTGCTAATAGTCAAGGGACGTAGTTGTGTCCTTAAGAATTTCCAGCCATTTGTGTTAACCATTTTAAACAGAATGCCTCCAGCCTCACAATCTTCCTCCTCTCCACCATTATTGGTAGTGGCTGATGCCTTTCTGGTCATTTGATTTTGTTTTGCTTTTTAAGAGAGTTGAAATGTAAATGCCCTCCTCTTTCTTTTTCTCTAACATCAATATGTGTATGTAAGTGGCATAGATATGTATGTATGTATGTATGTGTTTGAATAGAACATAAATATTTTATTTGTGCTGATAGCATTTTGTCGTATTTGCTTGTTGCATTATTGAACACTAATGTTCTGTATGTGCAACATGCAACATGTCATGTATGCCTGTTGTTGTTGTTGTTGTTGTCGTCGTTTGTTTGATTTAAATTTTCATATTGCGTAAAGGTGTCATTTTTAGCACCCGCTTGTCATTCCGTGTTTGTAGTAGTAGTTTCTTTCTATTGTTGTTATTGGTATTTCGAATGGTAGAAGCAGTAAAGAAGTTTAAATTACTGATTTAAGCCATAAAATGTATTCTGCAAAGGAAATATTTCGTATTTGTTTACAAACAAACAACAAAACATAATAGAATGTGACAATAAAACAAACTCGAATGCAAAACTCGAGTGCAAATTCTTTTTTGATTAAAAATAAAAGAAAGAGAAGCACATTTTCAAGAAATTACTATTTTTGCGTATGTAAATCAATCGAAAGACTTAAGAAACAAACATTAATTTATTAAATTTTTCTATAAATTTTAATAATTCTGTTGCGATTCAGTAGCAATATGCAAATGTGTTTAACCCATCTGTATATGTGGTTCCAAATTACTCCATTTACAACGAGACCTTACTACCTGGTCTGGTTGTAAAGCATTATAAAGCTTACTTGCAGTACTTACTTGCAGGGGGCAGTAAGACAGTGAGTTGTCAACTTTAAGATCTCTCTAAGCGTATAATGAATATCGTGTTCAA
Source organism: Sarcophaga bullata (assembly GCA_005959815.1). Classification (NCBI taxonomy): domain Eukaryota; kingdom Metazoa; phylum Arthropoda; class Insecta; order Diptera; family Sarcophagidae; genus Sarcophaga; species Sarcophaga bullata. Next base: position 313,349 of record QOCX01000041.1, on the reverse strand, counting down.
TATGTTTTCAATTATTCTAACAATACTAGTCAACGCCGTATGTAGCGAATATAAAGCCCTGGTTAGCCAAACGTTCATGTAACATAACGCAATGTGCGTTCGTTTTTAGCATATGAAGAGTAATATAAATGTTACATTACGTTTCGATAATCGTTTTCATTGCTTTTCTTTTGTTAAAATGAACTTATGTTTCGTTACGTTCTGTGTACGTTTGGCCAACCAGGGCTTGACTCTACCAAAGAGTCCACGGATACATATGACAACGTTTGTCACAACACCTGCATGTTTATTACTCCAACCTAGCTGTTTTCATTTTTAGCTTTTCGATTCAAAAAAGTGTGCCCATGTTACAGATGGCCTGACGATCTTGATATCTACCGAATGCATCATTAATGGATTATGTCTTCAAGATTTTATTGCAGTACTTCTAGATATCGTGATAGCATTATTATTGACGTAAAGCTGGTACATAATGTATTGAACTCTATCTCAAACTTTATAGCGAATACCTATAATGTTTACTCAACACATATTGCCCCCTAATAAATTTCAGAGTGCTGCTCGATGTTAACAAAGACAATTCCCTATCTAGCATTTGATATTCATCCAGGTGGTTCTTCTTTGAATGCATCAATGCCATCCAGCTTCCGAGAATGTGTTTCGATGATTAATTTTTTCGCAACAGAATCTACATTTTGAGCTCGAGAAAACTGTCATTTTGAATGAGTGTATTCTCAGTCAACACTACCCTGTCAAAAGATCGATTATCAATTCTTGGTTATTTTTAAATTGTCTGCTACATGACTTCGATCCCCTTTTGTTCAAAATTTCCCAAAAAAAGTTTTGATAGTTTCAAGCCAACTTGGTTTGAAAGAGTGGCTTCTTATCTTTCCTTTTATGGAGTATACTTCTTCAAACATCTGGACTGAGGCTCCATAATTATGGCTTGCTTGGACCTCTTTATAAGCCTACCACGTTAGTTTACAGAGCAATACAATTCCTAAATATTTTGTTCCCCTTTTTTCCGCGTTTCCTTCTGACATAAATCGATATTAACGTAGCGCATGCTGTCCAACTGTATTGGTGGAGCGTGTCTAAAAGTATTCCATTTTTATTAAACAATTCAAAATGGGAATATCAAATGATAATAATAAGAAAATTATCGAACAGATCTGCGTATACTTTAAAATGGTTTTTATGTTATGGTAGTTAATGAAAGCATTAAAAAATTTATTGCTACAGTGTCACGTATCGTGATCTTTAATGCAAATTTTAATTTTGCAATCTCAACTTTTAAAGTGGCACTTAAAGATTAACAAAATTGTTTTATTGACAGAATTATTTGCAAAGAAAACTTCAGTTTTTATGATTTTCACGTGAATTAACAATCTATTATAGCCAGTAATAGATTGCAAACAATTTCTTCATGTGATAATAGTTTTATTGTTCACAGAATTCCTTTTCTTGTTGAATGAATGAATGAATTTTTGCGATATTTCGTATAAAAATCTGGGTCAATTAATGCTATTTTGAAGCGTATAATAGCTTTATAGTTGTTTGAACAGTTTGATAAAAAAAACAAAATTCAAGAATTTATGCGACCCTATTAAAACGTTCTTTTTTTCCGTTTTCAAATACTAATGGATTTATTTCAAAATACTTTGCCAAATAAATTCATTCAAGTTTTCTATTTCAAGATAATGTAGGCCAGTTTAATAAAAATATTTTTTTAAATTAATTCTTCGTTTAAAAAACAAACTAAACTTACTTCAACGGAGGTGGTCTCTGAAAACTATTGAATATTCAGTTAATTAAGTGATATAAAGTTTATGTCTTAAGTCTTTTGTTTAGAACTGTAACAATTTTATGTGGTATTGCTTGGGTAAGCCAGGCAGGTCGTTGATTTAAAAAAAAAAAAAAAACTAAACTTGTTCATGCTTGTGTCTTAAGTCTTTTGTTTATAAGTATAATAACCATGAAATCTTGTTCGGTCTTGTGTTCTAAGTCGTGTGGTTCTTTTTTTTTGAATTTTTTTTTTTATTATTTAAAATCAATTTTCACACCAAAGTTATTTGTGTTTCAATTATACTCTTTAGTGTGTCATTATTAGTCTAAAATGGCTATCAATAAACAATTCAAACTGTTTAACACATTATTGCTGATAAAACCTTTAAATTCTAGTTTCAGAATTATTAAATATTTTGTGCGTATGTGTCATCTTTTAAAAATCTTAGAAATAAATTTAAATAAAAATCAAGACTAGTTTTCTGCGTTTTCTAAAAAAAAAAGAAATTCTTTCATTAAATCATTTAAACTGGTTTTTAAGCATCGAATGTTGGCGATTAGTTTCAAGGGTTACTAAACTCTTTGTCAGAATACTGTTAAGCAATTCACATTTCTTTTCAATTAATTTATGCGCAATAATTGATCTGAACTCTTGATTAGGCAACTCTCCATATATGTGTTGTATCCCAGTGTATGTGTTTATATTGACTTTTGATCGGATTATTGGCCATAAATTTAACATGACAAAGCCTAAAACATCTATTATCATAGTGAATTGAAATTTTTTTTTTATAATTTATAGGCGATTAATTAGAATTAAATTAAAGACAACAATGGTTGTTTGCATAGCTACAAGTATTTCCATAATTTTCTAATTTCTCTACGATGATTTCTACGGATGCCATGATTGCTATAAAATAGTCGCCCTTTTAGAAGACTTTTTAAAAGCGAATTTAGTGCATATCTGAACTGATTGGAATGATTGTAATCATGTTAAATGATGTCTTAATTTTAAAGAAAGTAAACAATCGATCTGTCGACATCCTTTCTGACAAAAATTCTGTGAGTCAATAAAATTTTGTTTCAATGTTTCAAGTTTCCCAAAAAAATTTGTCGTTCGGAGTCGATTTTAAACTGTAGGTCTCGCCACTCATGTATAAAATTAACACACACAAGACAGGTCGTAACCCTGGCTAAGGGATTGTGCCACTGACAGGTTGCCAAAAGTCTAATAAAGTATAATAAAGGTTCAGCATAAAGAAGGTTAAAATTATCGCCAGCATACATGTGGGTGTAGTACGCAATACAATGGTAATAGTGATGCAGGCAGTTACAAGTATCCAAATTGCAGAATCGATACGAAAAAGTTTAGTCCTTGTCATCGATTGTATATCATGCTACAAATATAAACTGTGGTAACAGTGCTTGGGAAAAAATAAAATTTTGCTTCCTGTTCTGGTGTTATGGAAAACTTATTACACGCCGAGTATTTTGTCAAGCTATGATATGGCATTTCATGCAACGTCAGAACTTTTTATTTTTTGTTAAGACATTAGATTAATACAATGGGTTCTATGTGGCCTAAGTGTATCTCTCTACATAAGATAAAAGATATGCGTGCGTTACACTATGTATCTGTGAAGCATGTAATATTTTTGAATTCTTAGCTATTTGCGATGGTGAATCGCTTTGGAATTCTATCGGTGACAGTGTTAAAAATACTTCATTCTTTTGATGAGGCAAAAAAGAAAATAAACAAACGAAATAACAAAAAATATAAAAAAAAAATAAAAAAAATTTTACTTTATTGCATGAAAGCAAAATAAAAGAGCTTATGAGACAATGAGCAAAACAAAAAAAAAAAAAATAAAATAAAATAAAAAAAAAATAAAAAAAAAATATACGCCATATACGATGCGACCTTCACTTTTGGGAGAAAGTTAAAAGTTTTTTTTTATTCTTAAATATAAAATTCAAAAGAACTGCTGACTATATCGGTCACAAGAATTTGATGACAGCTTTTATACGCTTTAACCTTAATTCTGTCAGAACATTAAATCAAATTAAATTCGTTTTTAATTTTACACTCTCAATTGCCGTTGAAGACACTCTGGCGACAGTGATATTGTATTAAAATTGTATTGAATTTTTCTGTTCTTCTTCAAGTGAAACTTATTCTATGATGCAGCATTAGAAGTATAATAAAGTAAAGAAAGAAGGAAAATTGCTAAAATTTTAGGTTTTAAATGAAAAAAAAAAATCTTTTTTAAATTGTTTAATATTTTGCAAAAATTTTTCTGCCAAGATTGTCCATAATTATGAATGGGTAACGGGTGATTTTCAAACTGCTTCGATTTTATTCAAAAAAAAAAAAAAAGAAAATCACAAAGAAAGTTTACCAAAGTGATGGTATTGTAAAGTTTATTTCAGATAAACGTTAACCCACTGCCCGTACCCCCGTAATTTTTAATATTGGCATACTTTTGTAATCCGTAAGTAATGAACATTATAGGTCGGTTGAGATAGAAGCAAGATAAGTTCTTTAATCTGACCTAACTGCATGCCGTTTAAGAGAAAGAATGGGATGAAGTTTCTTACCTGTTTTGCACTGACAGATGGAACTGCTGTCATCATAGGATCCTGTTCTGTTTAGCCGGAAAAGCTTCATTAATGAATCTGAAACAAAGCAGAAAATAAAAAGATAAGGGACAGTGTGATGTTTCTTAAAGAAAAGGAAAAAATAAAGATCTCAGGAGTAAAATAACTTCGTTCACAAATCAGATTTATTATGTTCAATAAAGATTTGATGAAAATCACTATTTAGAGAACAAATTTTGTTGTCAATTTCTATACGAATTTTAGAGCCATCACAAGTTATTAAACCGATTCGTTCTAGCTGCTGTGTTATGTGGTTTTCCTCCAACTATAGAATGGTTTATCTTGCCATCGATTTACTTGGAGTCTCGATTGCATTTATGTTGATGGAAATTAAGTGCCGTTTCTTGTCACAATATCCCATTCATAATAGTTTTTCAAGAGATTAGCCTTGTTTCCATTCAAAAATTTCCAAAATTTCCATGATATCAAGCACACAAATTGAGGATTCGTTTTTCGTTTGGCATAGTTAAGTGCTTCATATTTATGCTTGACTCACAGGCCGTTGTTTTCATTGTGGCTGAATGTTAAAAGCTGGAAGTCTAGTAGGTAATGTGTTGGCTTAAAAGACGTGTGGGCTCGGTTTAAACTCTCAGCAGATTTCTGGCAAAAACTCTGAGAGTAAATAAAAATTGCCTTGAAAAGTTTCTCAGAAATCTGTTGTTCCATACAGTGGAACGTAGGGTTGTAATGACCCATTATGTATGTATGTATGTATGTATGTTAAAAGCTATCTCGAGTTACATTAAAGAGTATTCAATAGAGTACACGCATTTGTTTTCTACCACTTTTGATATAAATTCGCCTGTTGTGCAGTGCAATAACTAGCATTTGTTTTAAAGGGATTTGCTAATGCCAGTGATATTAATGTCAATGATTCAAGCTTTTTCATGTTGTGTGGGATGTATAAATATTAAAAAAAAATATCTTCTAAATCTAGGCTAAATTAAGCAGATAATAACTTTCCACGGATTGCTTAATTATACGTGTGTTCTATATCGGTCATCTTTAGAGAATAGAAAAGTTGATTATTTTGAAAATTTTTTAATGAAGAAAGTGATTTCGAGTTAAGTGTATTCAGAGTCAAATATTAAGGCCAAACTTAATTAAGGCAACTGATATGTTTGCCAAAAAAAAAAAGAAAAAAATTTTTAATTCAATTTTTTTATTGACTATGAATTGGAGCATATAATAATTTGTAGACGAAAAGTAATGCGTGTCTGTCCATAGATTTTAAAAAGATGATAAGAAAATGACAAATATGAATAAAATATGTTGTAGTTAAATTCCAGATTTGCTTTATGCGTTCATGAATATACACGATCTTATTTCATTTCATTTTGATTCCATAAAACTGAAAACTGAACTAAGCAGAGTATGGAAATTTTTTTTTTTTAAATTTTTACGACAAAAACGGCTATAAACTTTATGAGTTTTTACAGTTTCCTTTAATAAAATTCAAATTCATAATTTTGCCACAATTTCTTAAAAACGACTTTCTTAAGCAAAAAAAAAAAAAAAAAATGAAAAAGAGAGAAATAAACAGAAGAAAATATTTGATTATAAAAAAAAGTATTCTTTTGCTAGGTTTTTTATTTTTTAAATACTTTTTGGTTTTCTAATGTTAAGAGACTTTTACTAAATTTGAGGAGTGTCTTGAAAACAGATCTCACCTATTGATTGCTCCATATGTATTCAATGAATGCCATTAAAATGTATACATTTTGCCAACATTTTTAACTTTTGCTTTAATTATTCACCAAAAAAAAAAAACAAAAAAAAATTTTTTTTTGTTTGATTTTTTGTTAAAGATTACAACACAATAAATGAAATTTGTTTTGTTTAATTTTTGTTGTTATGTTTCAACACTTTGTTTAGTAGAAATTAAACCAAACAAAAGACTTAAGAAAAAAACACTGTTAACGAGTGAAAGAAAAGAGAAAGAAAAAAATCAAAATGAAAGAAAGAAAGAAAGAAAGACTTTCGCCTTATTAAAGAATAAGAATTATTAAAGACCATAATCAGCGGTATATAACACTCATCATTATCAACATTTAATCTGTTTTACAAAATGCCAAAAAAAAAAAAACCAACGAAACTTAAACAAATAATTTAAAATAAACAAAACATCCATTTAATTATAATATTTTGCCTTCTTTATAATTTTACTTCAAATGAAAGTGTTAGTTTTAGTGAAAGTAAATCGAAAATAAAAGCTCAACTAGAAAACTGTTTACCCCGAAAAACAAAAAAATAAAAATAAAAAAAATTATAAATAAAACAAGTGTACGATTAAATTTAATTATAAAAAAAAAAAAAAAAACCTAGTAAACAATTACATCGTAAAAAGATATAATTTTTTTTTTTTGAAATAATTTTCAAACATGTTTCGTTTTTCAACTCAAAAATTCTTTAAATTCAACGCAACTGTGCGACAGATTAGGTTTTGAGTTCGTTTCATTAGCTAATTTCTTATTTACATACTTCTGTTCGATTTCTTTTTAAACATAGTTTTCAGTTTTCCTGCACTTTAAGAAAAATTATGCAAAATTATTTAAAATTAGAAACTTTAGATTCCCAGTGTAAGTTGCAGCACCCGTCCCTCTTTTCCATTTAGAACTCATGTCAATTTTTCTATAGAAATTCGGCTTTTTTCTTTCATTAATACTATTGTGAAAACGGCGTAAATACAAAAAAAAAAACCGATTAGGAAATTAAATAACAATCCAATAACAAACACAATAGGATAGAATAACAATAACAAATCAACAATGATTTCTAGAAATTGCCAATACACTATGCCGTTTGATGTTTGTAATAAAAATGAGAAATAGATGGGCGGCTTCGTACACGGGTAGAATGGTGTAGATAATCCAATCGATGATGATGGACAGCTCATAAGTCCGTGTTAACTCTGCTAAAAATGTACTCTAAGCTTGGTTGTTTGGGTTATTGCGGGGATTGCTTATGGGGGCACGAATGTGGACACTGCAGGACGCTGTTGGATGGAGATAGAGCAGGGAGACTGTACATTCACCGGGTGCATGCAGGCTATAACTCGAAGGAAAGAGGCATCTTGATTTCTAACTCTTTAAACATCTAATAAACTGTCATTGCATTAAACATTGGTATTAAATTTGTTTCTTTATAATCGGAAGAAGAATGCAGGCGCATTTGTTTGCACCCGTGCTAGTGATTCTTGCGAGCTGATGAGAAAGGAAGAGGTGACATGTCTTTACAACTGACATTGCCGGCATATGTCATAGAAAAAAGGGAAGATTTTGATGCTTATTATGTAACGATCTGGATAAACAGTCAAATTGGTTTGGCAAATGAATAGTTTCATCAGAATTCCGATGTGGAGAGCATCGGGAGGCGCATTTGTCTTTAGGCATGTGGGTAATAATTTTCGCAAATGCTGCAAAGGGAGGGAAAACTTCCAATTGCGCACATACCCGGCATCATGTCATGAAAAAAGGGACATTTTGATGCTTCATTTGTAACGATTGACATAAACAAGTCAAACACTGGCTTTGGCCAATATGAATCGTTTCATCAGAAAATTCCTATTTGGTCTTAGGCCCGTGGTAAATGATTTTCCAAATGCTGAGGGAAAAAAAATGTACCGGATTGTGCACTGCTCGGCACTATATCGTAGTGGAGAAGAGGATTTTTGGCATTTTGTTTACGGGTAGAGGATAATGGAAAAGCTGTGGTATAACATGGGCGATGTGGCTAAGTGTTGTTTCATAAACGCCATGCATGGGCGCATTCCATACCTCCCATACCTATCTAGCAGAAATCATTGGGTAATAAAACTAATATCTTGGACTTGATCAAAATAAGATAAATAAATAAATTTCTATTGTTAGGTACAAATATGCATAGATTTTCTGAACGGCTAGCATTGATTCACATTGCCTAGAAGCATCTTCATAAACTACAAACAAAAAATCAAATCGTTTGAAAATTGGTTGCAATTGGGTGTGGAACCTTTACGATCATAATAATATTTATCACAAATGATTCTCTGTGTTTTTAAGTTAACATTGAAATAAAATACAATTGCTTACAAAATATTAAATAAATTTAATAAGAAATACACACACACACACCTTTAAATAACATTTTATCTCATCATAGAAAATCTTTTGACCAATTCAACCTAAACTATGCAAAATAATTATTGACGGCATATTTTTTGTCAAAGTAATAATAAAAAAAAAAATTATTAATTTCTTAAGAAAAAAATAAAAAAACAATGTAAACCTTGGCCATGAGTATTATAAAAAAAAGTATTTGTATTGTTAGCAGATTTATCACAATACAAGACCAAGATACTAAATTTTTAATAAGGAATTCATAATAATTTAACCTTAACATATTAATTAAGTTTTTATTACAACGCTATTATCAATCATAAGTTGGCGAAACTTTGAAAAGATTTTTTTTTTCTTTTTTAAATTTATTTGTTTAATTTAATAAGAAAATATGTCTATGCTAGCAATTGTCTTCTTCGCAATCAATAAATATTTCAATGCAAATAAATGAAATAAAAAAAAAATCAATAAAAAATTTCCATTTCATTTGCTTCCAACAACTTTAATGAATGAATCATTATTCATTCATTCATTCGTACATTGAAAAAAAAAAAAAAAAAAAAAACATGCTTGACTTACGGTAATTTTCGTTTTATTTTCAATGAAATGCATTAACAATTCAATAAATTTATTAATGAATCTCTCACGGTATTTTTCTTCTTTATCAATTTGAATAAATCTTGTAAATTTCTAATAAACGTCTTCAGCCCTTATCTAGAAAAAAAAAGGCTGCAAAAAAAGCAACGTTTGTTAGTGTTTAACGTGTAATTTAAATTGTATTTGTTTTCATTTTAATTTTTTTCTTTATTTAAAATAAACAGACATTGTATAAAAAAAAAATAATGAATAATGATGAGTTTATAAATAATTAGATGACAACAATAACTTCATAGATCCGCATTGAAATTTAAAAAAAAAAAAAAAAAAACGCACTTTTTTATAATAAATTATAAACGTTTATTTATTTGCTAATTAATTGTCAGCGCCATTTAATTTGAAATTTTTATTAAAATTTCATGATTAACTGTCACAACAAGATTTTTGTTTATTCAATAAAAGGAATCGTAAAAAGACATCCGAGACATCCACATTAATATAGCGTCAGTATCTGTAAGTAGCGTTGTATAAGTGCATTCACCTTTAATAAAATGCCACAAAACCCTACCATTTTCAAGCAAAGGTACTCTCCAAAGCAACTTATGGTCCATAGGAAAATATTCATTTTTATAGTAAATGCCTATTGGTCTAGGGCTCCATGCAAATAATTTCTGCAGAAGCTGCATACATGAGAAACAGAAGAAGAATATCTATCCTTCATCTACTCGATAGTATAATGATAAAAAATTATCAATGATTTCTAGAAATTATCAGAATGATAATAAATAAACGTTGTACTAAACACTGTTCAGCTTGATGGTTTGATGTTTGTAATAAAAAAAAAAAAAAATAAGAAAACATGGAAGACTCGCAACAAGTCTACTTAAATTCCAAACAAGCATGCTTAGCGTGGTTAGAGGGGTCATTACGTGCTGCTGCATTATGAAAACGAATGCAAGCTGTATTGATCTTGGACTCCCTGCCAACGATTTCTGCAAAAGCTGCTGAAATGCTGAAATGAAGAAGAGAGGGAGACGATCCTCCAACGGGTACGTACCCGGCACTGTGCCTACCATGTAAACAATCTGGAGAAACAGTCAAGCATTGACATCGTTTCATTAGAAACTCAATACTTTCATCAGAAATTTAATCGTTTCATCAGAAACTATGATGGGGTCTTGGGCATCTTGCCAACAATTTTTGTTAAAGCTGTTGACATGAGAAAGAGGAAGGACAGTATCCTATTGGATACATACCCGGCACTCTGTTGTAGAAGAAGAAGGCATGTTGGTGCCTATTATGTAAACGATCTAGATGAACTGTTAAGTATTGACATTGGCAGGCTGAGCCTTAGCTCTGTATACTAAGTGTGTCCATCCGACTTCCTTGGGGGGATAGTCAACTCTACCGACCTATCTACCTACCGCAAATGCGAACAATCACACGTGTAGAGTTGTTTACCAAGACCTATAGGGCTTGTAATTGGATTAAAAAGTTTTTCAGTTCAATTTCACATGCATTGGAAAAAGTGGACTTCATGTTTGAATTGAATATTTTATCTTGGCATATACGATACCAGTGCCATACTAGTTTTATGCACAGAAAACATGTATTTCAGATCTGTGTATTAATTGGTTGAAAATATTGTGAAGGAACGTTGGCGCAAAGAATCTTTTTCATGTTGTTCATAATGTTTCCTGGCTTTAGTTTCATAAATCATATGAAACAAGACCCTCTGTGCACATGCATGGGGTATACTGTTGAGAAAGTGTCTGTTGGTTGAAGTTGCCTGATCTTGCTTATGCGGTTTTGAGACTCAGGGTTCAGGAGGCTCTTACTATCTTACTTATTTAGTAATTACATCGATTAAGTCAGGAATGCGACCTGTTGTCTCCATCGAAATTCATGAGAAATGTTTTATCGGCTTCTTCTGAATTTGAAAATCGATTGCTCTAGTTTGTGTCTGAATACTACACCACTTCGCCTCTTTTTCAAAACGTTTCATATTCCACTAATGTGAAGTAGGCTTTTGAATTTAAAAACCCCTTAAAAAGTCGTATTGCAATCAGTGAAAGTATGAAAGACACTTTGTTTCACTAATTTAATCCTTCTTTAAAAACAAAAAAAAGAAAAGAAAAAAAGCCACACAAAGTGTCATTCATAAAATATCTTATCTTGTATGTCTATTAAATATTTATATATTATCGTATAATTTTAATACTCAAGGCATCAAATAAACCGTAAAATATATAAAAAGTTTAATGGCCTAACACTCTTACTCTTGCTGATTTCTAATTTTTTTTTTTTTTTTGAAATCCAGTTCTTAATAAAATTTTTATGAAGTTTTTCTATTTTTAGACAATTTTATGTCATCTTTTTCCAACATGCATAAATTTGTGCATACATGTGGTGTTTTCTCTCTTTAGAAGAATACCAACCAGTTCTGTTCTTACATGTTCATACAAGAAAAAGACTTTTTACTTATTTATCAGAAGTCTTTTTACAAAAAGATTCTTAAATTACATCATAATAAGAAAAAAAACGCAAAAAAAGAGGAAGAAATAATAGCAGCAGTGATGCAATTTGTATGAATTTTAAAACCAGTTGTAATGTAAAGAAGAAGAAAAAAGGAGAAGATGCTAATACAAGTTACAGGCATGGTTAATTTATTATAACGAGATTTCAAAAGTTATGATCCATATAACGCACAGGTCTTTTTAGTTTTAATTCAATACAAAAAAAAAAAAATATCATTTTAATCTACATATACATACGTAGTACAGACATACGTACATAAATTGTCATTATCTTGTTGTCATCCATCATTTTGGTATGTTAGAGATTAAAAACGGATTCTAACCGTAAATTTGATTAAACCGAAGTGAATTTTCTAATCACAATTAATTTTTAAATTTGATTTAGATTTGTAAACTTAATCGAAATGGCATATCCATGCCACATACACTTTCAAGTTCTCTGCTTAAGTCTTTCGTTTATAACATTTGCCTCTGGTAGCCGGCCTTAGCATCACATTACGAAGTTTTGTTTCTTAAGTCATTTGAATTTATTTTCATTTTGTTTCTGTTGTTTGTACATGAAAACTAATTGGCAATACAAATAATAAAAAAATAAAGAAATTCGTCTGAATATTCAGCAACTCAATCAAAATGAGTTCCTTATCTTAGGCAAGATCTATAGATTTACAGAAATTCTTTTCAACAGCGGAAATCATTTCGATCCTCTCATTCATTTATTTTATTTTACTACTCATGCATAGATTCGTTAATTTATTTTATTTTTTTTTTTCAATCAAAATCTTAAGCACGTGTTGTCAGCTGAGGACTAGAGTTTAAAACGAAACAAAACACCTTTGAATTTGAAGACCGAAGATACATGTAGGCGACGAAGTAATTCTTTTTCAAATCAGCAATAAAAAAGTACTTTATATAAATCAGGCAAAATCGGTTCAAAAATAGGCCTAGTGGGCTAATGGACCTAGTGGACTGGTTGGCTATAATACCAAGGATACCAAAATTGTTTTCTTTTCGGCCGGATTTTACTTGGAACCGAAGATATAGGCGACGAAACTAATTGTTTCTCTTAAATGAACAACAAAATTGTAATTTTTGTGTTAATTTATACTCAAAGTTTTTAATAATTCTCATTGAGTTCATATTCATTTATATATAAGAGAGCAAATAAAATGTTGCATTCCTTTGGTAGTTGAAACGCATTTTTTAATCGATGACAGACTTTTTACTCGACGACTTGAGCTTCTTTGGCTGCTGATGACTCGCAGTTTTTTTGGCTATTAACTTGCATTTTGTTTTTCTGACAATGACTTGCATTTTTCTGGTTGATGACTTGCATCTTTTGATAAAAAGCTTGCATTTTTTGGTCAATGATTTGCATTTTTCGCTCGATGATAAAGATATTTGCTTCATTAATATCTCTGGTCCTAAGTCCGTTTCATCTTTTATCCGATTTAGACCGATTTAAAAAGAGTAGTTCATTTGCTCATAGAAAAAAAAATTAGCTCCGTCGGCAATATCTTCGGTTCCAAAAGCTACCCGACCGTAGCGAAAACTGTTTTGGTGGGATCCTTGGTTCAATAGCTATCCAGCCCACAAGGTCCGAAAACCGCACCTTTTTAAGTTCAATCGTATTTTGCCCGATTTTTTTCATATAAAAAACGGTTACTTCCGTCAGCTGTAACTCCGATTCCGAAAGTTGCTCAACTGTAACATAACATAACGTATATTTGATAATAAAATCGGAAAACTGCTGTACTTTTTTCATTATTAAAACACGCGACCTATTTAAATCAATATAAGGTATTTAACATTACTTAGGATCTTTTCTACAATCGGGTGTTTTTACAACACCTCTTGTTCTTTTCTCAATTCTTTTCTTTTTTTTACAGATTCTAATGAGTTTTTTTTTTAGTTCTTCAATGAAAAAATATAAAATCAGTCATGGTACGCAAAGTTATTAAACTGAAACTGTTTAATATCTTTATAATCATGGCTTTAAAGTGCTGTGGTACACATGGTATAAATTGGAATGATTATGATGCGTTTCGTATACGAATATTATTTGAATTTAAAAGAGTTTTTTTTTATAAGATATCATTTAAATACGCTATAATAGATATGTATGTACGAGTACGTATATAAAGGTTATATAAAGACCTCGATAACTTAATAAAATTTAGTTCTTCAACTCAATCTGGTGTGTGTGTTATGTTTGATTTTAAAGGAAAAATAAGTGTTTGAGAAGGAAATGTGGGAGAATATTATTTTGAGGATTTAAATGTGTTCTAAGGCGAACTAAAAAATCTCTCACCTAGACCCCATTGTGTGAGCTTTATCTACTCAAGTATTACTTACTTATTTAATTGGTCATTGCAACTCTTTTAGTCAGGATTAGAACCTAATATCTCACGCCACACTATAAAATTAATTTTTTTGTGTCACTGAATCAACATTCTGTCTCGCAAACTGAAATTCTTTCACCATATTAAACAATATGATGTCCAAACTTTAAAAACTTTATTGATTTAATTAAACTCAAAACTCTTCTATACATATAATAGGATTGTATTTAGGTGATCTAAAATTCGACCATAGCCTAGACATTTACCCAAAACTTGCGTTAAGAGTTTATTAAGTATTAAATAATTAATTATTATTATTATTTTTTTTCATTATTGATTATTATTTATATAAAATATAGATATTTTATTTTTGTTGTTTTTGGTTTTCTATGCTTTTGATAAATTAATAAAAAGAAGGAAAAAAAAACTACTCCGGCAAAAAGGAAATAATTTTCTTAATCAGTTTCTGCTGTCAGCGGATGAAATTAAATTAACTTCATGGCACTAATGCTAACAGAGGTCAGGGTTGGATATTAAAAGCATAATAAAAACAGGAAATTAAAAAAAAAACAACAATAACAATAACAATAAAAAAATTATCAATAATTTTAATTCAATTCTAATAAGAAAAATTATGAAATTTTATTGAATTAGTTTTTGTTTTAAAAATTGCTTTTTTTTAAAATCAAATATGCCGTTATATTTTATTTTATTATGATCGTAATTTATAGATGCGTGTTTAGTTTATATTTTTGTTTTTTTCTGGGCCAAAACAGTTTTCTGACCCCTTAAACATACATAATAAGGTCGAGGTTGAGTTCAAGTATTTTTTTCTTTTTTTGTTGTTGTTATAATAATTGAATTAATTATAGAAATAAGAAAGAAAGTTAAAGTAGGATAAGACTGTGAGATACCTATCCGAGACTAGTAAGTCCTCTAAATCATTAAATTAAACTGGCCTTAAGGTATAGAATTCTATTCCATTTGAATGTATTTTTGATCGATTTTCAAAAAGTTATGTTATTAAGTGAAACAATTTTATGGATCTTCGAATAGAAATCAATGATTCCGGATTCCGTTATAGAATTTGGGCTTTAAATACGGCTAAATGCCCACCTAATGGATTTCATCTTTACGAACTTGAATGAAACGTATTATAATTTATTAAATTTATCTCAGCATGCTACTAAATTTAGCATAAACGCATAGAAAACGAAATGCGAAATGATTGTA
The DNA here is from genome assembly GCA_005959815.1 of Sarcophaga bullata. Classification (NCBI taxonomy): domain Eukaryota; kingdom Metazoa; phylum Arthropoda; class Insecta; order Diptera; family Sarcophagidae; genus Sarcophaga; species Sarcophaga bullata. The sequence continues at coordinate 298,103 of QOCX01000041.1, read as the reverse complement.
AGAGTAAATTTATCACTCGCATTTCATTTCAGAAACAACTTTATAACATATATCCGCTGTTATTACTACCTAGGGAGGAAAAACGTGTGGCTGCCTAAGCTACCAGTGGATCTCTGGCGAGTTTCTCCAAAACTACCACGTATAATGTTCTGCGGAAGTCCTTTCTATTAAATGGATCAGAGATCTGATTTGTTAACGAATCTAACAATGAAATTTTAAAGATTTCGTGGTCCGTTAGAAGAAAAATTTAAAATACATATTCATTGGCGGTTAGGCTTCTTTGAAAGAAGAACCAGAGTATTTAAGCTTATTGCGAAGGTCTAATCAATATTCAACTCTACAGAAACTAACACCAGGCCAAAATAAATCTTGCTATTGCAGTAAGTTTTTTATTAGAGACCCCGTTTACGAATGTCAGAAAGCAGATATTATTCAGATTAACTATCCTTTATTTAAAAATGAAGAGATTGTCACGTATAAATTGGCATGTTTTTCCAACAGCCATGATTTTCATCTGCCTATAAAAAGGTTTAACGTTAGAACAGTTAATAAAGATACCACAAATTTCTGACCTTCAGAGCAGAATTTCCCTATTGGAATTCTAAAACCATATGTTCTATTCGAAAAGTTATAAGAAACAATAGATTGCTAGTCAGAAGTGTCTACATCTTTTCATAATAGGACCAACAGGAAGCGCTGTTATGGAACCCTGGTTGGGCTAGGATTCAACTGCACTGGGTCTTGCTGCTATCATCTCAAACCTCTAATTCAGTAGAAGATTAGAGACGAGCCATTTGAGTATAGCAAATAATGCCTTAATTGGAGTAAAACAGAGTGCACTGGTGATCAGGACAGCTAACTACCTGCGTACGCTACAGAGCCGCAAGTGGTATTGGTGTTTGCACAACGTCCACAAAACCCCTGTTGGTTCCATAATGACCCTATAAAAGCAGTATATGATGACTGGTCTAAAATTATACTCCTTTTGACAGTGTTTCAATGTTTCTCGCAGTACAATTTGATTTTATATGCAGCCTACTCGTCTAACCTAAAATTACTTAACCAAGAATTTACAGGTTTTTAACCGCCATAAAAATCTTGATTTTTATTAGAGCATTATAAAGAGAGAGAGAGAGAGAGAGAGAGAGAGAGAGAGAGAGAGAGAGAGAGAGAGAGAGAGTAGAGAAGAGAGAGAGAGAGAGAGAGAGAGAGAGAGAAGAGATTGAGAGAGAGAGAGAGAGAGAGAGAGAGAGAGAGAGAGAGAGAGAGATTGGACAATTCTTGTCAAGATATATTTCTTCAAATACTGGAATGTATACCGAGAGTATAATTACAAAGTAATTCATTTTCTACGTGCAACAGATCTCAATGCAACCACAATTATGACAGCATTAAAAAAGAGCAAAGTTAATTGAATTAAGTTTGGAATTTTATAAATTAAATTCATTTATTTTATTACATGAATATTTAAAGAAAAATACCGAATGCAGGTACAACAATAAATCTAAGTTCCAGACAGAAATTCTGCACATAAAAACATGTAATGTAGAAAGGGGAATATAATAAATTAAATTGTTTTAATTGCAATATAATGATGATATTTTCCTTTTTCTTCTTCTTTTTCTGTATTATTTATTATTTTATTTTTATTATTTTATATTTATAGAGTATAATTCGTATTCTGTGTATGTGTGTGTGTGTGAGAAAGAGAATTTATTTTGCATTTAATATTTACGAATAACAACATGCCATTGTGCTTGTGTCTTAAGTCTTTTGCTTATGATACCCCATGTCGTCATTAGATTTGTACATCATTTAATATGAAAGATAAACAAGAATTTTACATTTTAATTGATAAAAAGAAAGAAAAAATAGTACATGTGATGGCAAGAATACTTCCAGGAATGGAAAATTTCAATTCTTAACAAATAAAAGTAAAAATTAATAAAAATTAATGCAATTATTACAATCATAAATTGAGCAAACATCTGCTACTTGCAATTTACTTTTAATGTCATAAAATATTGCAGGACCAACAGAGAGAGAGAGAGAGAGAGAGAGTGAGAAAATGTCTAATAGAAAAAAAAAACTCATCATAATGAAGTCAGGGTATGGTTTATAGCCTGTAATTATTTGTACGGAATAATGTGGATGCAATAAATCAATTTTTCTTATTTTTAAATAAGAAGCTATCATGCTAAGTGGCAGCGTTCTTAAGAGCATTAATTTATTAACGTTAAGTTAGTAAATGTATTAAATTCTAAAGCTATTACAGCCATAAGTTCTTGGATTTAGAATATCGGATAGAATATTTAACCGTGGCTTATGCATAATATCTGCTAAAAATATTGATAACCGGAATATAACCGTTAGTGCTTTAGCCAATTACAGAAATCGATTTAATTGTCTGATAAACCAAATATTGAATCTCATTCTTTGTTTACATACCAGCTTTCCTAGGAAATTTTTACCCTCTGCCTATATGAACTTATTGTGTTAATTAGTTCGTTAACATTGTTATTGTGCTCTCTTGTAATAAGTTGTTGTTTTTCTTTAGAAATCTGTTTTTTTTTTCTTTACAACATTTATTCTTGCCCACCATAAATGGTGGTAAAAAAAAAAAAAGAAAATTTCTTATGAAAACGAATGATGATGAATGAAAAGCGGAACATAAGCAATACAACAACAACAAAATTAACGAGTTGGAAGAAATGAGCAAAAGAATCAATCAATGAATAAATGAATGAATGAATGAATGAATGAATCAATGTTGGAATAATACACGTGCGTTCAGTTCACCGTAAAAGGTAAAGTCAAGCCATCTAATAACATATAAAGACAGTATGGGTGTGTGTGTGAGTTAAAAGAAAAGTGAAAAACAAGTTCAAAACTAAAATAAAAAAAAATAAAAAAATAAAATATAGAGCACTAGAGCATTGCAACAATAACAACTTGGACTTGAATAAAATTAAGAGCGTAAAAAAGCCAAATCAATAATCAATCATCACAACATTAAATCAGAAAAAATAAAACAAAAACAAAAAAAACATTAAATTGATACAAAATTAGCAACATTAAGAACGACACGAAACGACATTAACGCCGCCTTCAACATTCAGCACAACAACATTAGCTACAGTGTGTGTGTGTGTGTGTGTGTGTGTCAGTATGCCACATCAAATCGTATTAAAAGACCATCAAATAAAAGTGATTCCAACAACAATTCATTATTAAAGTTATTTTGTTTGTTTCATATATGTGGGAATTCAAAATACAGGGTGATTATTAAAAAATGTAAAATTGTTTCTTGAGGGTTTGTTGGATCGAGGAATTATCTTTTAATTTGCATTTGGTTAGCTTAAATTGGCAGACGCTTCGAAGAGTATGATTTATCTCGGTACGATAAGTTCCCACTGTAATACCGATATAAGCGATTTAGTCTTGGCCGGTATCTCTTAGTCATCCCAATAGTTTTATGACGGTTACACGCCACCTGTCAACAAATTCTGAGCCTCCAAGATTATTTTCTTTCAGGTTCTCAGGTCTTGTACACTTACAAAGAAAATATTTTGTGTTCTCCGCTTTTTCTATGTCATTAAAGCTTCTACAGCATAGTTGTGAATATTCTCTCCATCCAGATGTCAGTGTCCCATTATAACTGCCTCTGGTCAGATTTAATAGAAATTTTATTCCGCATTTATCGAGCCAAATTTGTCTGGTGTATCCCATCTGTATCCCATCTTTTCTTCCTCTGCAGAGGAAATCCAAACCCACATATAACTTACTTAACAAACCTTTAGTCAGGATTACAAGCTGGCTTCTTACACCATTCATGTTGTGTGTGTGTTTATTTTTCCCACGGGCGACAGTTTGAGAAACTTCAGATTCTATTTTACTATTTGAGCTCTTGCTGCGGAGAGGAGGATATATTTGTACGAGATGTCCAAGCCAGGCACTAGCTATAAAACTGCAACGGCTTCTCGTAAACTTGCAAATGATTGTTCAGTTTGCACTAGTTTCTCCCACTGCAACGGCTTTGCAGGGTCTGTGGAATGTCCTCGTTACTACGGCCTTATGACATCAGACAGGGACACACAAAATTTGAATTCGGTTGGCCGTGGGGAACCATTCATTTTCTTAGAGAAAAAATTCGTTTTTCATTTCATTTTTCTAATAGGAAATACTCTTATTTGCTTAAGTTGTCTGTAATTTGGCCAAAACACCAATCAAACAGACACCTTTTCATTAAACTCTCTTTTATAAAAATTTTGTTTTCATTTCTAATGAAATTCGGCCAAAATATTTTACGCTTTTGGAGATTCAAAAAACGTGTTACAAAAAATAAGTAAGTAAACCACAGCACCAACATTAAAACCGGAAAAAAAGTGAATTTGTTACAGTGGAGTGGAAATAAAAACAAAAATAATAAAAAGTTTTAGTTTGTTTTTGTTGCCTAAAAAAAAAAAAAATAAATGAAAAGAAACACTTGTTGCCATATTTCAGGCCAAATTTTGTTTTGCAACAATAAAAATAATAATATTTGGCAAATATTTATCGTAGAGAGAAAGAAAGAAAGAAAGGAAGACAAAAAAAAAAACGCGAATTGTTAAAAATATAAAGCATTGTGGCAGTAAGAATTTGAAAGAGTTCTTAAGTTTTTTTTTTTTTTTTTTTTTGGATTCGTTTCTATTATTTTTCTATTCCAAGCAGCAACAAGTACAAGTACAAGTGAAATAATGAAAATGAAAAAAAAAATGAAAAAATTTACAATTTTTACGCTTTAATTATTAAAACTAGTCTTTGAAGTTTTTTTTTTTTTTCAAAAAGAAAGAATTTTTTTTTTTTTATTTTATGATTCTCATATACTTGTCGTACTTCAATAGAGTAGAAAGAAGATTGCTGTTGGTCTGTGATATTGTACGAGATATTGGCTGGGAAACTAGTAAAACTTGTAGCATAAAAACAGGAGAAAGTAATCCAAATTTTTTTTTATTTTTATTTTCTATTATAAGACAATGTAAGTAAAAATTAAAAATAAAAATAAAAAACAAAAACATAGAAAAGAAAATGTATGTGGTTTTATTATAAAGATTCATGAATTATTTTCGTTTAATACGTCAGTTATAGAATAACGCACGAAAAACAACTCTTTATGATTGTGTGTAATGGATGGATAATGCCACAATATTGTTTTGGATGTTGTCGCTGTTTACAATAACCACACACATAAACATGTGCAAAAGTGTAGAAAAAATAAAAAAAAAATAATTAAAAAATTATTTAAAAGTTCATTCTAAATTAAATACTTTTAAAAAGCCATAAAAGTTATGAAAAAAAAAAATAAAATCTCGTACGCATTTATAAACGTTTCTACAGCAGTTTAAAGGTATTTAATCAATATCGAAGCAAAAAAAAAAAAAAAATAAAAAAAGTATGTTTTAATTTGTTTAATAGCCAGTTACAGGTTAAATCAGCATGACTGTAGGCTAGCTTGTATATCATGGCAATCCTAGATAACTTTTTTTTATGTTGCATAAAGTTTAAATTTTAAATTTAATTTTATTCCTTAGTTATCTTACCAACAGCTAGGTAGTTAATGAAATAAACAACAAGTTAGGCAGTCAGTCTATTAAGGGATATGCTAGCATAGCATTTTTATAAATGATCTGTACATTCTCCTTTAACATTTGGCAAATGAAGTTTATATACAACAGATCAACATATATTATCAGCAATTTGAATAGGGTTTTCTATTCTGTAGGTATGAAGTCACTGTAGTCTAGTAGGTAGTGTGTGTGTTGGCTTATTAGACGTGAGGCTACGAACCAAACAGCAGGCCAGACATCTCCAAGAAAACCAACGGCGACTTCCTCTCTTCAGTCTTCTGGCGTAAACTCTCGAGAATAAATAAAATTGCCATGCAAAAGTTTCTCCAAAAATCTGTCATTCAGAATCGATTTTAAACTGTAGATTACGCCACTCGTGTATGAAATGAATGTGATATAAGAAACTAGATCATAAGCCCAGCAGAACAGTTGTAATTTACTAAATATGTATGTATGTTATGTATGTATTAATGGTTATGCTAGTATAGACTGGCAAATGAAGTTTACATACAACAGATCGACATATATTGTCTACAATTTTAAAGTGTTATTCTATCCAATTCCTGCAGGTATTAGTTATTTTATACAATCCACGATACATTTTCAAAGTTTTTGCACCATGTTTCGCCACCCTTTTTGGACAAAATAAATTCAATTTAAATATTAGGCGTCTACCGATGCAATTGTTAAAAACCCTGATGGCTAAAACCCTGAAACTAAAATTGCCTCAAGGCGAAAACATAGATTTATTGTTTGTTTATAAAAGAAGAAATTTCTTAATTTTTGTTTTCATTAAATAATGCATTTAAAAGCAAATAAATACCAAACACTTAAATTTGGTTGAAAGAGTTTAATGTGTGTGGTCTTGGCAAAATTAAAATGATTAATTGATGTTACGTTTTATATTTTTTAAAAAATTTTTTTTTTAAACTGTTTTCCAACTTGAAAATTATTTGTTAAGCCGATTTGTGTTCGAAATATAAAGAAAGAATTCAATATTTGCTTTTCTTATTTAGCGTGAATTTTAATTTTAATATTGTATTGTTTAGTGGATATACGAGATCACTTTCTCTTTGTTTTATTAAACGCTTCAATACGTTGTTTTATGCCATTAAAACGTTTGTCATATTACACCGAAATATGCGTAATTTATAAACAAAAAAAAAATCCAATGATATGATTGACTCTTGAAACATGACTTGCTTTTTAAACAGCTGTAAAAGAATGTATACTTCTTGATATATTATAATGACAGGTACATACACAAAAAGATTTGAAATTATCTTGCTTCTTCGTTATGGATTTAAAGACTATTTGTTTGGAATGGGAATCGCTTGAAGCAGGCCGTGTATATTCTATAAATCTATGTGAGATTAATGCATTCCAGAAACATGCAGACATCGAACTGAACGCTTCAGTTCGTTAGGGCAATACGAGTGTGTAAACATTTTAGGAAAACCATGCCTGTATTGAGGGCACTATAATCGAGACATGTGTTCATCAAGCGTCATCTGCTTATTCCGAGATTGGTTGGAAAAGAACAATATAGTAGATGTGGTCTAGTAGGTAATGTCTTGGCTTATTACATGTGAGCCTTAAACCACAGGTTAGATATGCTCAATAAAATAAAACCAGAAATAATATTTCCTTGGCAAATTCTCAACAGAACTATGAGAGTAAATAAAATTGCCATAAAAATCAAAAATAAATAAAAAATTCCAAAAGTCAAAAAAATCTGTCTTTCGGAATCGACTTTAAACTTTAGCGCCCACCACGCATGTATAAAAGTTAACACATACACACAGCAAGGATGGTGTGAGAAGCTAGGTTGTAATCCTGACTGAAGGTTGTAATGACCAATTATGTATGTATGTATATATGTATATATGTATATATGTATGTACGGATGTATGTATGAATGTATGTATGTATGTATGTATGTGTATATGTATGTATGTATGTATGTATGTATGTATGTATGTATGTATATGTGTATGTATGTATGTATGTGCGAATGAATGAATGTATGTATGTATGTATGTATGTATGTATGTATGTATGTATGTATGTATGTATGCAGGTATGGGAAAGAATAATAATCAATGGGCGATAATTTTTGGGCGCAGAAGATGTTGTTTGTAGACAAACACAGAGGAAAAAGCCTATGATTATGAACTGATGATGTTTACGTGTCTGGGACGGATCGTTATCATGCAGCAAAACACACCGTTTGCTGTTTGACTGCATGTGAACCTACTTATTGATCCCGCCTACCCTTATACGTTTTTAGTCATCAACTTGGAATTTGCAAATGCTTAGCTTTTTTTTTGCAACCTAAACATCTCTTGGGTTGAATATAATTTCCAACGGAAGAGTTTAGCAAAGAAAGATCGAACGAACACCAATGCTAAACGAAATTTTAAGGAAAAATTTAAATGTACCGGCAACATCCCAATGTCCAATGTGTTGATTGATTGGAACCTGAAGGTATGAATAACCAAAGAGGACCTGCTTATACTTGGAGATGGTGACGCAATCGTAATTGCTCATGACAGATTCACTCATCTACGTAAAAGAAACTTCATTAAATGTTATGAATTATACCAAATCAAACATCAGTCTATGCTAACATCTGAAGAATAGTGCCTCCAGTGTGTTGTAATATTTAAAGTTTGTAAATTTCATTTGACAAAAAATATTAGTTTGTCTCTCCATGTTTAAAATTCTGCTATAAGTTTAAAGGGCATTTTGATAATTCATAAAATGTTGTTGTTGTCAGTGGTTGTAAACATAATGTTTGAACAAATTATCTTGAAATAATTAAAAAAAAAAGGCACAGACGCACTTGGTTATAGTGTCATTATTTTCATTTTCGGCCAAAAAATGCGAATTGATCAAAGAAAAAAAAAAAAAAAACAAGTGAAACTGCTTATTATACTCTGAACGTTACTGTGTATGTATGTATCATCATCTTTCATTCATACAATCGCATACAAGTCCATTGAACTCTGGGCATAGGGTTTTGTTATAAAAAAAAAAGAAGCGAAAAAAAATCTTGAAGCAAGCAAACTAACAAAAGTTCAAAATTTTAAAATTTTAAAACAACAACTACAACAAACATTTATAAAAACCAAAAACCTGTCCAAAAGCAGTAAAATAATGTAAACTCATGTCATGTTAAATACTTTTAAAACGCCATTAATAAGCATAATCATGTCCATCATATTTTTTCTTTCTGATTGTTTTTGTTTTTGTTTTTGTTTTACTTTTCTTTAACCATCACATTTTCTGTTTCTCTCTCTTCTTTTTATGTTTTTTTGTGTTTTTTTTTTCTTTCTATTACTTGTAAAACAAGAAAACAACAAGAAAAAAAAAATAAAAAATTTACAAGAAATAAAACATTTTTGTTTGTTAAACATTTTGTTGTTTTTGTTTTTGCTTGTTTAGTTAATTTATTGTTTAAATTTTGCTTATTATAACGCATATGATTCTAGACTTTTTTTAAAATATTATTTGATCGTACCATTTTGAATATGTTTTCCACATAATTTTTGCTGCCTTCAATTTATTTATTCACAGAAATTTTTGTTAAAAATTCATAGCGAAATTCAATACTTTTTTTTGAAAATCGACTAAGTAATAACAACAACAATTTTTACAACAATTTTTATAAATAATTGTAAAATGTATTCGCTCTAGTCTAGTAGGCAAGTGTGTTGGCTTATTAGACAGAAGGTCTCGGTTAAAACCCCAGGCCAGACATCTCACTGAAAACGAAATATGAAAAAATTTCCACGGCGGCATCCTCTTAGCAGATTTCCGGTAAAAAATCAGTGAATAAATAAAATTGTTTCTCAAAAATCTGGTGTTCGGAGTCGTCTTTAAACTGCGGGTCCCGCCCGCCACTCATGTATGAAATTCAAACAAACAACATAAGCAGTGTGCTAAGTTAGGTTGTAGTCCTGGCTAAAGGGTTGTAATGATCAATTATGTATGTATGTATGTATGTACGTTAGTCTACTAAAAATCAAAATAATGACCAAACTCCATCCTTTCGTAGAATCCTTTACAAAGACAGACGTTTGTAGATTACAAATTGAAGAAAAGTCATCGTATGTCCTATTTTTCCTCTTGATACGGAGGACAAAGTCTGCACAGGTCAAATAATAATGTTCGAAGGTAATAAATTAGAGACAATACTCCATGAAGATTCTTATCAAACACAGGAAGAACTTGCAATTTCTTTGTGAAGAAAAATATTTGAAAAACAAAGGCAGTTACTAATGAACCAGACAAGTCACTGAGCTGAGACAGATGTTAACTGATGATTGCGCATGTATCAAACGCTGATTGAATGTCATGTTTAAAAGCATTGCTCACAATGAAAGTGATATGTACGATTACAAATCAACACTAAAGCTGATGATTGTTGCAGTCTAGGAATATATTTCTTACGACAATATCTTCTCAGCAGTCATTTGGCCTCGATGTTTAACTTGCGGGTCTCTTCACTCATGCATAAAATTAACACACACAACATAATTGGTGCATGAAACTAGGCGGTAAACCTAACTGCAACTAAATCGATTATAAGGCCCCGAGTCCTTGACATACTTTGCAAATAAAAATTTTCAATCGCTTAGATTCATGAGGTCTTTGGCATAATCTGAGTAAACTAACTCATGGCTCTACCAATGAAAGTATTTTGAATTTGTTTTATTCGTGAAATGAAAAAACCTTTAAAATAGAACTTATTGCAGTTGTTGTATTATTAAACGTACATGTTTAGTTGCTTAAATTTTACTTGATGGATTTGTTTTAAGCTTTTAAAAATAAAGAAAAAAAAAAAAAAGTTTATAAAACCAACAAAACCGATTTATTATCTGTCTGTCTGCGGTCAGCTGGAATATACCACACACTCTGCTTTTAACTTCATTCTTCTCTAGTTTAAAAAAAAAAAATTTTAAATTAAAATTAAACGAATTTAACTTGAAGATGAACTCTAATGACACGAGCCAGTGTGTGTTTAACACAGCAGGTTTCTTACACGCTGTGACTAAAAAGTCTTTAAATCTGATGTCAGATCTGTAACAAGTTACTCGCGGCTAAAATGATTTACTTTTACTAGTTTTTACTTTCTAAATTGGAATTTTTTAATTGTTCATCACACCATCCATATATGTTGATCGTTTTGTTGTTTTTCTTTTTTCTTCTTCTTCTTTTTTTTTTGGTTTCTTTTGCGACCTTTTAAACAAATTTTTTTAAATAATATTCCGGTAAAGTATTCTTTAAAATTTTAACGCAAAATGATGCATGATAACGTTGTTGATGGCACCATTTGGTGTGATTTGCTATGTTGATTAAGAGTGTGATATGTAAGCAGCATTGGATAGATTTCTACTTTAAAAAGTTTAGAACATAATGATCGATCATGTGTTGTGCGGAATACATACGTTTTATAGTAGAAAGAATCGTAAAGAGTGTAAAATTTTATTTCTATTACTCCAGGCGTGTGATTTTAGTTAGGAAGGCTTTAAAATTATAAGGTATTCTGAAGGTATTAGGTTTTTTTTTTTTTTTTTAATTTTAATTTTGTGTTGAAGGCTGTGGATGGTGAAAGATCTGTGTTGCATGGTGAAGTTAACTAAATTTTCTAGTCATTACAGTTAATTTTTACATACATACACACATACATAATTGGTCATTACGACTCTTTAATCAGAATTACAACCAAGCTTCCCAATCCACCCATTTTGTGTGTGTTAATTGTAAATACGAGTAGCGAGAGCTACAGTCTAACTTTTGATTCCGAACGATAGATTTTTGAGCAACTCTTCAAGATTTTTTTTGCCAGAAATCTGCTGAGAGGAAGTAGTCGAAGAAATATTTTTTCATATTTCGTTTAGTTGGAGATGTCTGAACTGCGATTCGAACCTAGGTTTCACGTCTGAACTACTGAACTACGGCGACTTCTTTTGAAGTAAAAGCAATATTTTATTTTTTTTTTCGTTTTCATATCCGCTTTCCAGATTTCTTTTGCATGCAGGATGTCGATGTGGACCAAACGGAAATTCAAATTTTAAGAGATTGTGGAAGCCATAGGCAACTAATATGGCCCAGTGGGACTTATTTTGAAGGAGTATGGCAAAGCTTTCTTGTAAATGGAAAACGCAACGCGAAAATCTCTTAATTAGATTATGAATTGCTACGGCATAGACCAACGCAAAGAGATTTCACTTCAGCGAATTGCACATTTTGCTTGTTGCTGACTTAAGTCAACTACTAAGTCAATTATAGTTACTGTATAAAAATAATACAAACTCGTGCCTGTAATTTATTTTTTAAAAACAACAAGACAATATTAAATACAAAGGAACTATTTGTAGGGTTTCCTAAAACTACTGACCACTTATTCGATTCTATTTTTAAACATTACAAATGGTTTTCTTATATCATCTACACCAACTTACAACAAATGGTTCAGTAACATCGTAACGTATTGTATGGACACAATCAACATTTGCTGTTGCTGTTGAAGACAACTTGTTCTGCATTGTTGTATCACTGTATTGCACCGTATTACGTGATTTCATTAATGGCCTGGATAAGGGGGCCTTTAGTTTTACAATTTACAGTCTTTTCTTCATTTAAAAAAAAAATTAAAAAAAAAAACCAAAATCCTTCTTTGCCACATTTGTTGCATGCAACAAGTGTTATAATTTTTTTTTTTTTTTAGTTTTGTTTGTCTTCTCTACATTGTGTTTTTATTTTTTCATTTTACAATATTATTGAAAACGTTTTTACAAAACACTACCAATTTTTTTTTGCTATCCTAATGAGCAAAAACAAAAACAAGAGAGAAGAAAAAACAAAGAATCTTTGGTATGATGTTTATGCTGCTGGTTACTGCTGCTGTTGATGTTCTCCCGTTGAGGTTGATGAGACCTTGAAATGTGGTTGCTGCAGCCATTGCAGATGCTGCTGCTGTTGCTGTTGCTGTTATTGTTTGCCGATGGTATGATTCTATATTTATAACCATCGTTGCTATAAATAACTTAACGTATCTTTTTGATCAGGTTCTGGAATTTCGCTTTTGTTTTTCATAAATTCTTTAGCAATTTTTGCTGTTTCTGTGTCTGATTTAATGAAGAAACAAAATTAAAGAACTGCATGTGGAATGATGATGGGTGTAGTGAAAATGTTGACAAGTTCAAAAAAAAAAAGAACGCACATACATACCTATCAGGAATCTTTTGTAAATCTTAAATGAAAGTGTTTAAAACGAAAATTGTTTCTCGGTTGATACGTTAATGAAAAGGTATGCCACGTATCTAGTTTCGTTTATAAAAAGCGTTATTTTTAAATTTTATCATTACTGACTGGCAGATGAAACAGCTTATTAGACCACCAGTGCCCTGAAATATTCCTCGGAAATCAGAGACAATAAAACAAAAAGACAGAAGCCACCTGAAGGTAGAGCTTGGCAGAATCAATAGACTTATAAACGGTATATTCACAGTAATTGGTCAGTGGTCTAAAAAATTGTTTCACAACACATAGAATTCTCATATCCAGAACATCAACAGCTTCACTTTAAGCAAACTTACTAGGTCCTAGCCAAAGTCTAATAGGTAGTGTTATATGCAAGCCTATGGTTCAATTCAGCTTGGATATCACGAACAAAACAAAGCATTGTAATTCCATTGACGAAAATAAGAAGTCACCGTAGTCTAGTAGGTAGTGTGTTGGCTTATTAGGCGAAAGGCCAGGGTTCGAATCCCCGGTCAGACATCAAAACCGAATTATGAAAAAATATTTCTTCCGCTACTTCATCTCAGCAGATTTCTGACAAAAACTCTGAGAGTAAATAAAATTGCCAAGAAAAGTTTCTCAAAAATCTGTCGTTCGCGGGTCGTCTTTAAACTGCAGGTCCCGCAACTCATGTGCAAAAATTAACGCACACAACATAAGTGGTGTGGGAAGCTAGGCCGTAATTATGACTGAAGGGTT
>QOCX01000041.1:269535-279535 GCA_005959815.1 Sarcophaga bullata | reverse complement strand
TCGAAATCAGATAGAAAAAGTTCTACCCTCGTATAGAGACACTCACACAAGTGTAGAAGAATTACAATTTTCTTGAACTCTCCTTTTTGTGAGAATTTGCGTATGCCTGTGTGTCATGATATGTGTGTTGTTTTTATAAATAATCGTTAGTATGCACGTAATATTGTTAAGCAGCAACATTAAATTGCAAATGGAATGATTTCGAATGTGTTGCATTTCTAAGTCAAGAACAAGTGCAACAGGCAATAAGAGGGAAAGTAATATAAAGAAAGGCACTGGACTGTAGGGCTAAACGAGATTTTATACGCTCCACTGATATGGATTTTTTTCTTCGTTTTTTTCTTTGTTTTTTTTTTTTGCTACACTTTATAAGAGAGACAGAAGAAGAAAGGCAATAGTTTGTATAAAACCAGCAATATTAGCAACAACAATAGTTGCATGAACATTAGCACAGAATTCAACAAGTGCAAGTGGATTAAAGAAATATTTCAAGATTTCAAAAAAAATATTTTTTTTTTGTTTGTTTATAATTTATTTTATTTTTATTTGTAATTTTTCTTATCTTCATTCATTTCATTTTCGAATTGAAGCTACTTTCCATGTTACAAAGTTATATTGTTGGGCACGAGATGTATCACACAGATTTTCATCATCAATTCAATCCAAATATTGTTTACATATATGCATGTACATATATATGTGTGTATGTGTGTGTATGTATGTGCATAAAATTAAAATTAAAATTTTTTTTATCTTATCTTTGGTAACATACTTGCACTTGGCAACATCCGCTTACATAGCTAGAGCATTACAAAGTTCCAATACAATGACAATCACGTTAAGCATTTCATAATGCATTATTAATCATGTTAATTGTTGTTGATGTTGGTCTTGGCCTTAGCCTTAGCCGCATAGGGCTTGTTAAAGGAAATGTCTTCATAAAAAAAAACTTTGTTTGTTTACTTAAATAAATTTAAACTTCTGATACGTCTTTCTAGACTGGTTTTAATTATTATCGAATGGTAATCATAATAATTATTGTAAGCTTTGTAAGCGTTAAACGTTAAATAGGCCTTTAATGGAGCAACATTTTTTTTAATGCTTGCTTCCTGGCCAGGAAATGAAATGTTTTTAAACTCATTGTTCCTTTATCGCATGGAAATATCATTGATAAAGAATCTTTGGTTCACTAATCCGAAACTAGATTGGTATGTACAATGGCATGCTAATTGTGGGCAAAAACCTCCTTTGACATCAGAACATTTGAGGACTGCGAAGCTAATTTAAGATCGCATTAATTCGGTATTTTAAAGTTAGGAGTTAAAAGACTGAGCACAACATGGCAAGAATTTGTATGAAAAGGTTTCATGGTGTTATTTGTGTAGCTCTTTTGGAGTGTAACCGTACGGTTTGAAAACATGGCAGCTATCTTTATAAAGCTACCTATCAATGCTTCAGACAAGCAGTCGTCTGAAATCATTGCATACATACATACATAATTGATCATTACAACTTTTTGGTCAGGAATACGACCTAGGTTCTCAAAACACTAATGCTGTGTGTGTCCATTTTATACAAGGATTCAACTTCAACAGATTTTTGGGAAACTTTTCATGGCAATTCTATTTTACTTTCAGAATTTTTGCCAGAAATCTGGCGAGAGGAAGTCGTCGAAAAAATATTTTTTTTCATATTTCATTTTGGAGGAGATGTCTGCTCTGGGATTTAAATAGTGGCCTCATGTCTAATAATATATGTTGTTTTTCCTAATAATTCTTTATATTTTTGTTTTAAAGCAGAGAAGAAATTGGCTGTTTCTACGATAGTCCTAACAGACTTTTGTCTGTTATTAAGCCATAGGTCCACTGATGCTCATTTAGAAGTCATTTAACAGTGCCCAATACACCCCATTAGTCCCTTAAGCAAAATAGCGATTAATGTTGTCATCTCTAGACAGTAATCTTATATACGTATGAATGAGATTTAAATTTTAGGCCTTCAGAAAATCAGGAACTGTTAAATTATTATCTCAAAATCATAAATACGAAATAATTTCTTATAAAAAACTACAAAACTTCCAAGTCAATTATTTAAATGTCAAGTCATTTTTGTCTTTTTTTCGAGCACAAAAAACAATTTCAAATCTATTGAAATTATTTTCATCTAAAACAACATTATCCCCAAAGCAATACAACAATACGTAACATGTTTTCAAAAATCATATTTCCAAAAAAAAAAAAAAAAAAAAAAAAAAAAAAAAAAAAAAATACGAGGAAATGGTTTCATTATGTTTCAACAACAACGACAAGAACAAAAAAAAAAAAAAGACGACATTGATGTAGATGATAACAAACTAAACCAGTGCAAGTGCAACAATTTGCTCTTAATAAGCTTTCAAATTTAGACGCAATATCTCTAAGGATTTCATATTAAATAAAAAAAAAAAAAAAATTTTTTTTGTTGATCGACAAATGCTTAAAGGCAGAGATTTTGTCTGTTTTCTTGTGGGTTTTTTTTTTTTTTTTTGTCTTGTTTTTGTTTTTCTGTAACAATAGAATGGAAAACTTGTGTAAAATAGTTGCGCAAACCAACAGCAAAAAATGAAAAGAAAAAAAAACTGAAAATTAAATTCACACTTTTGCAGCAGACAGACGACAGACGACAGACGGGCTAAAGAAGGCAGTAAATGCGTTAGGCACCAGCTAAACGAAACAAATTTAGTATAACAGCTCTGTTGAAAGATTCCCTACACCATAAAGTCACAGAGTATTCTAATACGAAGGAAATGAAAGGTAATTAGAAAAGCTGATTATCTGCCTGCACGCTTTTCGTCAGTTTTGGTCTTTCTTGATTTGATCGTTCCAACGAAGATAACGTTGTCTTCTATGCCGATTTTCGCTAATCCTCGCATCAAAGACCTGTTTTGTCGGAGCATTCACTTTTATCCGAACGACATGGCCGAGCTAGCACAGCCGTTGGATGTTATTGCGCTGCACAACATCCTTGTGTTGAGGAGCTTATACAACTCGTACTGGGCCGATGACTATTCTCTTAAGTACTCTCAAGACTACTATACCGATGACTTCGCGCGCATATTTCTGCGCCATTAAGAAGCACACAAGCGGAGGATGAGCATGGGTTTTGTGGTAGAAGATCCTTGCTACTCATGTGCATATTGAAATTTTAGCAGCACCTGTTGGAAAAAGTAATGCTACGTTTGATCTTCAGGTTGACATCAGTTTTTATGGTAACGATGGAGCCAAGATAAACAATTTTACGGACAAAATCGGAAGTACAGTGAATGGGATCTGGGATCCAATATGCCGCATGTCCCTAGCGGTTGACAACATATACTTCGTTTTGCCCTCATTTACTGTCAGAAAGATTTTAATAAACTCCCGTGGAATAGCACAAACGACAGAAGTAACATCTCGATTGGTACGCCCTATGATGTCAATATCGTCAGCGTATGCAAGTAATTGAATACTTTTATGGATAATATTGCCAATGGGATACACTCCCGTCTTCTGCAAAGAACTGTCCGTAATAAATGAAGTTGAATGATCTGCAATGGTTTCTCAAGGTACTACAAAATTAAGAATATTTTTTATGTTAGACACACCGTACCCTTTAAAATCCCAAAATGCATCGCATGATTAAACGCTTTAGTTCTGTTCATGGTGAGAACTTTTTCTGCTTCGCTCTATTATATGGTGTGGTAAATGTTTCTTTTCTTCGTTTTTTTTTTTTGTTTTTTTTTTTTGTTTCTTTTGCCAATGGTGTGGCAAAGAACAACTTCAAGATTCAAGATTCCTTGTAGCTACTGTTATAAAATACTACTGCACTGCTGCTACTGTTGTTGTGATTGCTATTTAAGCTGATGATGGTGTTAAGTTTTCAATCATTAAAAAGTAATTTTCAGCAATTTGTTCCAAAAAAAAACTAAAAAAAAAATAAAAAAAAAAATTGGAAAAAAAACGAAAATGCCAACCGTAACGAAGCATTTGAAGAGATATCGTTCGTTCGTTGTTAAGGCAAGATTAAAGAGTAAAGCGAACGATACTGTTGTTTCTCTTTATTTTTTTTTCTATTTTTTTTTTTTTTTTTTGGTTATGTTTGTCAGCTTTAAACAAAAATCGAATGATGCATTAAAGATACATTTCTAGTAAACAAGGCAAACAAAATCAATTATGGACTCAAGTAACTAGAAAATAACACCCAAGACATTTGGATTAAAATAGAAAGCAGAAAAAAAAGAAAAAACCAAATTTCACAAGAAAAACTAGACACACTGTGTTTAAAATTGAGTGGCAGTGTCAAAAACAACCGAGAAAAAAAAATCAATTTCCAGAAATTTTCTTCAAGACATACTACTTACTCCACAAGCAAAGCATTAAGCGCTTTAATACAGTAGTAGTTCGTTGCAAATACATTTCAAAATCCCAACAGAATTTTGTTTTCCTTTTTTTTTTTTTTTTTGTTACTGCGACATGCCACAGCATACATTGAAGCTTATCAGGTTGGCATTACTGTTAACGTTGTTTGGTGCCAGTCAATAGTATTAACACAGTCTTCAAGTGTGGCCAAAAACGAAAACGAAGGGAAAAAAAATATTATCCTCAAAGGCACAGTGTAATAAAAAGGAAATTTCACGCTTGCAGCCGTCGTAATCGTACTCCTTTATTTCTGTACCTTGTAGTCGGTGGGCTGTGTATTAATATAAGTAAGTGAGGATTACTTAAATGTTTTTTAATTGAAAAATTTCATCATTTCTCTGTTCTGTCCTCAAACCAGGTTAAATTTGTTACGGATGTTGCTGCTTGCTTGTTCTTGTCCTTCTTTCTCAGTGTCGATTATTATTTTTTTTTTTCATTTTTTTTTCTTTTCTTATTTTGCTCTCCATAGCAAATGAAATTAGTGGCTAATGAAACTTATTAAAAAATTTAAGCGTGCTTAAGAACGTCTATACAAAATACATATGTATGTATGTAATATGCACCATGAGGCATAACAATTAAATTTTGTACTGAAATCCAAGAGCCATAAAAAACTGGCACATGACGTATTCATAATTTTAAAATGTTTTTTTTTTTTAATTTATTTTTTAACGACAAAAACCGAACATTTTTCGGTTGGTGTCAAAAGGGTAAACCAAAAATAAATAATAATTTTGCTTAAAGAAAATATTTATGGGAAGGATTCCTTTTAAACAAAACTTAAGGAGGCTTTCTCCAATGCCATCACAGCATGCCTACAACTGATCAAAAGGTTCCAGATGTAAACGCAGTAAAAGCTTTGCGTATAGACATATAAGTTGGTTGAGTTTATCTGCTTTGTGTTTGAGTTGTGTTTCAGCCACGATTATTTCGAAGTCATCCGATATTGAAAGGAATAATCGTATGTGCATCACTCATGAACTGTTGAGTAGCATTCGGATTCGGACCACTGAACCTCTTGCTTTCAACATACTACAAAATAGAAAAAAAAAAAAAAAACATATACAATTAGTCATTACATTAGGATTACAACCTAGTTTCTCACATCCTTCATGCTGTGGGTGTTAATTTTATCAGTAAGTGGCGGCTTACCTTCAGTTTAATTTGACTTCGAACGACAGATTTGTGGAACTAACATACATAATTGGTCATTACAACCTTTCAGTCAGGATTACGGCCTAGCTTCTCACACCACTTATGTTGTGTGTGTTATTTTTAAACATGAGTGGCGGGACCTACAGTTTAAAGTCAACTCCGAACGACAGATTTTTTTGAGAAACTTTTCATGGCAATTGTATTTACTCTCAACGCTTTGCAGAAATCTTCTGAGAGGAAGTTGCCGAAGAAATATTTTTTTTTCGTATTTCGTTTTTGATATCTGATCCGGGGATTCGACCCTGGCCTTTCGTCTAATAAGCCAACACACTACCTACTAGACTACGGAACTTTCCGATTAGAAATATTAGAATGAACAGTTCCTTAGGGAACCCACGAGTTTAAATAGATTTCATCTGAATACAACACATCTACAACGATTCATATTATGCGCTGCCTGAGAAAGATTGTTGTATATAGGAGAAGTGATTAACGGTACCAAAATATATAGAAAAGGGTGTTCTATACCACACTCTATCAAGAACTATATCTTCTCTTCAAACGTATTCAAGTTATTTCCAAAAGAAAAAAGTCATTGAACTTGAAAATGTTTTTGTTTTTGTCTAGTCATTTAAAAATAAATGAAATAGAAACGAAATAGTATTACAATTAAAATTGAAATCGTTCTTGTTTGTTGTTGTATTAAATGATTTGTGTGCTGGTGTACTGCTTCTGCTACTGCAAATGATTTACCTGAGCAGCCGCGCAAACATTGTTCAGGTAAATGAACTGATTATGCTAATTAATGTTTTTAATTCCTTTATTTTTTTGTTTTGTTTTGTTTCTGTGCTCTTTTATGAATCTTTTTTTTTGTTTAAGACAAAATAACTATAATTTGGTAAAGACACATACAATACAATACAAAATAAATATGAGAACCTAAGAAGAAAAAGTCAACATAAATTATGATTAGTCGAGAGGATAAATAAATTTCCAAAAGCACAGTAGAATGATTTAAGTAAGCAAACTAATAATCTTGGTTTATGCTGGTCGTATCTGAACATTAAAAGCAAATATTTTATTAATGACGTATGTTAAGTCATGTTTATTTTGTTTGCTGTTGGTGCTTTTCATTCTTGCTTGAAATCAATTTCAAATGACATGACTTAAGACAAGCTTAAGAAGTTAACACATGTTTTTTATGCAACATTACTTCACTGATAAGGCAATGCAAATTGAAAAATCCAATAAATTGTTTCTAAAAATTTCTTGATACGCTTAACTGCCTAAAATTTTAGAGCCACCCTAATGCTTATGTTAAAAGTGCATTGACTTTTTCATTTTAATTCGCTTATTTGGCCTGGCCTAATGATAACGATCACCGAAAATCTTTATCATCTCTTTGCGATCATCATCATCATCATCATCATCGTCATAAAAACATCGCCTAAAACCTCTGACTAAATTCAAAGTAATTTAAAGTGTGCTTGTTGTTGTTTGTAAATGGACATAAAATTCAAAATTACCAGTAATTTTTAAATAAAAAATAAGCTTACTTAACTTTTTCCCTTCTTAAACTCTTTCATTTTATTTAAATTAAAACATTAAGTTTGTGCTTAAAATATAAAAACAAGAGAGTCTCATTATGGCACTTGAGTTTTCCTGGAAAGTATTCGCTTTTGGACAACTGCTGAACACATGTTGGTGATCATGTCTCTCTTGTGTATGAAATCATATCGTTTTTTATGTAAAAAAAATAATAAAAAAAAATAAAGAATTATTTTAGTTTTCAAAACTGCATTGATTGTGGGAGTTCCATATTTTGCCGTTATTTTATGTTCTTTAAAAGCCTATGCTCTGGCTTCAACAATTTAGAGGGCATATGAAAATACTTCTTTTTATTTACAGAAGGCTTTGTAATCTGGCTTACTTACTTATTACTCACTTGGCCATTACAATCCTTTAGTTAGGATTACGACTCAACTTCTCACACCACCCTTGTTGTGGATGTTTATTTTATTCATGACTGCCGGAAGACTGCCGAAAGAGGAAGTCGCCGGAGAAATACTTTATCATACACACATGCATAACATAATTGGTCGTTACTATCCTTTATTCAGTATTACGACGTAGCTTCTCACACCACTTGAACACACTGTCCATCAGACTACGGCAACTTTCATAAATACTTCTTCATATTTCGTTTTATTCGAGATGTCTGACCGGGGGGTTTTGACTATGCTCCCATATCTAATAGGCCAACACACTATCTACTAAACTGCAGTGGCTTTATTACAGAATAATGTCTTCAATTCATTATTTACAAACCGTTTGGACTGACCTGTACTTTACTTCTGGCATTGAAAGATATTCTGGATAAAATCTGAGGTATTCTGGTGTGTATCTCGAAACATTATCTCTCTTGGTAAGGAATACCAGAATGAGGATGAGAGAATATATATTTTGTCGGTAACTACTGCGGAGATAACAGATTTCAATGAGCAACTAAGTAAGTACAGATATGGAAGAAGAAGAAACTATACAGGCTCTGACTTCCGGACTCTACAAGAGCCTAGAATGACGGACATATCTCGGGAATTATTCAAGAGTATCGAAGCTCTGTAGGAGTCGTCGTAGATTAGTAGGTATTGTGTTGGCTTATTAGACGAAAGGTTAAGGTTCGAATTCCCGGTCAGACATCAAAAACGAATACGAAAAAAAAAATTCCTTCGGCGACTTCCTCTCAGCAGATTTCTGGCAAAAGCGCTGAAAGTAAATAAAATTGCCATGAAAAGTTTCTAAAAAACAATCTGTTGTTCGGAGTCGACTTTAAACTGTAGGTTGCGTCACTCATATATAAAAAGAACGCACACACAACAAAAGTGGTGTGAGAAGCTAGGCCATAATCCTAACTGAAGGGTTGTAATGACCAATTATGTACGTATGTATGTATCGAAGTTCTGTAGAATGCTGATTTGGTTTTAAGTAAGGTGTGGAATAGAGAAATGGCATGAGCTAGCAGATGTCATGAGCTAGCAAATGTCATTAAAAACAGTTGAACAATTCCTTAGTAATTTAAATGATTTCATCTGATGAGATCACATTTACAAACATCCATATTACGCGATTCATGAGAAAGATTGTTGTAAATAGAGAGAAATGATTACCGACATCAAAAGCTATAGAAAAGGATGCTCTATACCATACTCTATCAAGAACCATATCTTCTCTTCAGACGTTAAAAAAAAAAGTGAAAAACATCTTAAATTTTTTACTGTCGTCTGTGGTGCCATTTATGTTTTACGATCTCCTAAGAAATGAAATGAAATATTAAGAAAAAGAATTTTTTTGGTAGATTAACATACCACATGGCTATTTGAGACCGCTTAGATTAATTAAAATGTATACTAAAGGCAAACATAATTAAGTCTGTTGTAAACAAATTGATGCTGCAGAATTCACATTTTGAATCTCTAATCATAAGAAAATAAGGTCACGTTTCTTTCTATTTATAAATGCAAATTAACCATTTGATATGAATAACTTGTATTTATGGATGAATGAATAGCAAACATTTTATTTAAAAAAAAAATAAAAATGTTCCATCAATAATAAAAATTCCCATCGAAAACTTTCGACTTCAATCAATTAAAAATTTTAATGTAATCAACTCACTCGAATGCCGCAAATACGGCATTTCATTTCGTTTTATTTCATGATTCATACGCCATATTTTGCGGTATCCATACAATACATATACTAAGAAATTGCTTTTCGTGTTATTTTACCATTTCATGTTTTTTTTTGCTCGCGAACCTAAAATGTTGATAATCATGTTACCATCATATGTTAATTGAATATAAAAAAATTCAGAATAACAGAATAGAATAGAATGAAACAAAATCAAATATGAATTCTTAATAAATATAACTAGTGGCGGCATATTATTTTTCTTTCTCTTAAGTTAAGTTAAACTAACAAATTAAAGGTTATTAAACTTGATTTTTTTTTTTTTTTTTTTTTTGTTAAAAAAAATATCCCCGCAACATAAAAAATAAATGAATATGTGGTGGATATTGTTCTAAAAAAGATTCGTAAGAAGATTCATTTTTCGGTAAAAGTGTCTCCATTCTGTCATTTAACGGTATTCTGAATGTGCAATGTTTGCTTTGGCATGCCTTATTTGATTTGAAATTGCTGCTGCAAAATTAATTAAAACAGTTCCAGGAATGAATATTAAGATGACATTAAGAAAAGTGTTTGATTACAGCCGCTAACACAAAATAAACTGGAGGAACATATTGTTTTAAGGGAAAACGACAGTCAATAAAAGGGTTATTAATTCATTTCATTTTTCCTCTGTCAGCCGCCAAAAAAGGGGAAATGTATCACAACTCTTGAGTCGCTGG
>QOCX01000041.1:254457-269528 GCA_005959815.1 Sarcophaga bullata | reverse complement strand
ACCTTGAACTGTGAAAGAAAGAGAAATAAGGAATGCAATTCATAAAATTTTTTGGACAGTTCGTTGAAACTCAACAAAGATATGCTCAGACAAATAAAAATTTCAACAAAAAAAAAAAAAAAAAAAAAAAAAATCACGCAACAGATTGTCATTATTGTTTCATTCTTTGAGATAAGTTTTCAAGAATTTTTAGGGAAAGATTTTAGCACTTGAACATACATCAACAACAAGTAACAGTTTATCACAAATTCATAAAATTTTTTGGACAGTTCGTTGAAACTTCAACAAAGATATGCTCAGACAAATAAAAATTTCAACAAAAAAAAAAAAAAAAAAAAAAAAAATCACGCAACAGATTGTCATTATTGTTTCATTCTTTGAGATAAGTTTTCAAGAATTTTTAGGGAAAGATTTTAGCACTTGAACATACATCAACAACAAGTAACATGTTTCATTCCACAAAAAAAAAAAAAAAAAAAAAAAAAAAAAAAAAAAAAAAAAATGAAGTCAATAACCTCAAAACTTATGGTGT
This sequence comes from Sarcophaga bullata, assembly GCA_005959815.1. Classification (NCBI taxonomy): domain Eukaryota; kingdom Metazoa; phylum Arthropoda; class Insecta; order Diptera; family Sarcophagidae; genus Sarcophaga; species Sarcophaga bullata. The sequence continues at coordinate 268,996 of QOCX01000041.1, read as the reverse complement.
GAGTAATGTATTTGGTACAGGATTTCTTTTAAAATTCGTTATTTGCTACTGTCGATTTGGGACTACACTTACAATATAAAATACGCTACGCAACAATAATACGTTTTCATTAAAAAAAAAAAAGTGTTCATTTTATAGTGAAAATGTTAAACTGAAGTTAAAGCATGGCTTATTAGCTGACTTTCTCAACAATTGTCTGAAAAAGGATTGCATTCCTTTGATGACAAATGAATGGAACAGCTGTAGTAGGACATTTGCCTTCTTAACTCTCAAAAAGGCGAAAAGTCTTGGGTGAGTATGGTATACCAGATTAATACAACTGATATGGTCTGTTACGTATATGGGTAAAGTGGTGTCATAAAAGAAAACTTTCGAAGCTCAAGGTGAATCAAACTCATCAATAACGGTTTATGAGGAGGGCGCTGACCTCACACTGGGTAACATAATAGGCTATGTGAACGGCAAGCTATCCGATAAGCTAACCTAACCTAAACAAAACTTTTAATTTATAGAACTCTCCCGCAACTAAACATCGCTGTGGAATGCAGTGTGTAGACTACGGTTTAAACCCCAGCTCAGCACCTTCTTCTCAGTAGATTTCTGCCAAAAACTCTGGGAGTAACTAAAATTGCTATGAAAAGTTTCTCAAAAATATGTCGCTTGGAATCGATTTTAAACTGTAGATATGAGAAGCTAGGTCGTTATCCTAACTATAGGGTTGTAATGAGCAATTATGTATGTATGGATGTAGAATGCTGATTCAAACAGCCACAATCGAAACACTTCTCGAACAGAAACCTGTGTTATAAATTAGACGATAGTGGTGAGCCATCTGTTATTATGGCTTGAGATCCTAAAGCTTTTGTTCTAGATTTACTGAAGTAGAATTTGTGACTGACTGGGATGTATTCGCTGATGTTGTGTTGTCTGCGCAATCAAGACCCTTGAAGGATGTCCACTTTTGTTCAAACGTGTCAATTAAAGCGATTATGCTTTGAATCGAGTCAATGTGGTAGAGCAAACGAATTATAAATCGAAAAGAGCAGAGAAAACAGCGACATATATCCCATATATACCGTGATGAAAACAGGGAAAATCCTTAAAATTCTTGCGAATCAGTTTGGACGAAATAGCATTTTCCTGAAAGAGGGGTTGCGCCACTCTTGTATAAAGTTAACACACACAACATAAATGGTGTGAGAAACACGGTTGTAATCCTGATTGAAGGGTTGTAATCTTGATTGCATGTATCGTTTGCTTTGACTAATCATTATCAGACCAAGATCATGATTGACAAACAACAATTTACACAAACAATCAAATCTAGATACTGCGTTTAGAGCTGAAATCTGTCAAAAACTTCTGTTTTTGGTATAAAACTTTAACGAAATGTTACTTTTAAATTAAAAATTCAAATTTTTACAAAGAAATCCTTCAGAAAAATAATGGAGTTCTTGTCGCATATTCTACCATACTTGCTACATGTTATATACAATGTATAGAGATTCATATTGCAACTTAAAAAGTTAATGGATTAATAAAACAAAAAAAAAGTCAACTTTCTTTAAAAGCCAGAACCTTTCTCAAATTTTATGATTTCAGGAACAAATATTATTTATCCACCATAACAGCATGACAATGTTCAAAAGAAAATTTTTTTCATATTCAATGGATGATCCTTTAATTTCTGTCTTTGTGTGTGGAATGCGGAAATTCTTTTTTTTTTTAACATCGAAAACAAATGATCAAATTACTTAAAAAATTATCTTTACATTTGACCAAATTTATAATAATTTATTTGGCAGCACTATGAAAGTCAATAAAACAAAAGTGCAGCCAATTCGATTCAGACGACAACATTACTTTGTGGAAGGTTTTCTCCATCTAATGATGATTCATTAACGCATTTAGAAGGCAGCTTTAAAATAAAAAATTATGATTATAAATAATCCGACTTGAGCATAAGACTGGTGACCAAGCCAGCCAGTAACGAATAGGAACGCCAACTTTTTTCTTCTTCTTCAAGTGAATCAAGTAAAGAACAGCAACAAATATGCCATGAAATTTATTTTAAAATCAAATAAAAACAAGCGCTGGTTAATTTATGAACGTTTTGAGTATTATGGGTTAAGAACCCTATACAGGAGGCTGGCTATAGCTGGCTGAGAGTGTTTTTATGAAAAAATAAAACAAAATATTTGCGTCGTCAACTCATGAGTTTGGATTAAGGGAGACACGCAATGCGTATATTTTTTAAAATCCACACGCGCAATGTTTTCATAAGATAAGGTGTGTTGAAGTGAATATAAAAAGAAAGCAATACAAATCAATAAGGAATAGGGAAATTATTTGAAATTGTAAAACGTTAAATCGTATTGCAGAAATCCTTTAAAATGTCTTTAATACTTTTCATCTATACGATCCATATGACCCATCATCAAATCTTCTATTACTTAATAAGACTTAAAATACGCGACAAAAAATTCCGAATTCTCTTGACTATATAAGCCTGATGTAGAGTAGAGGGCATTATTATTATCATAATAAAAAAAAAGAAAGAAAAAATGGAGAAAAAATTGCAATATAACAACGCCTGTGGCAATAATAAAGATAAATGTCATGTCAGATCCGAATTAAAGGATTAAATAAACCTCAAAAGTGTATGCCAAATATTAAAGACAGTGCACCGAATATTATTTTTATAGCCGGAATTTTCTTTTATTTATTGAATGTCAAACGGAATATAGTTTGATTTTTTTATATCGTCTCTTGAGCTCCAAAATGGTATAAACTACTATGTTTTGTATTGTAATATAAAATTACAAGAATTCAATGGTACGGCACCAGACATAACTTGAAAATAAGGTGGGAAGTATATAAAAACTGCCAACCTTAAGCGTTTTTAAAACGCTGAGTTGGCGTACTGTAAATATGGTCGATAACCTAAAAATTCAGTATTTTTAGAAAGTTTTGGGAGTTTATTTTGCAACTATGCTACAATATAGGATAGTTCTTTAGGATACTTTGTGTTGTAATGCAGAAAATTCTCCATGATCGAAATAAATGGTCATCGGAAGCGGCTAGGATGAGATCAAAGGCGTGTTAGAAAAACTCCTAGAAATTATTTTAAAAAAGGATTTTAATTGATTTCGTTGGGACACGTGCTTAACTGATATCATTAAGTCCAGTCACGTATTCTGGTAAATTTTCAGGTAATACTTCTTTTAAACAAATCATCCTCTGAACCGAATTCAACAGCTAATGATGGGCGGTTTCGTTTGTGGCGCTAGGAATAATTAGTTTTAATGTTGATTTAACTCTGATTGGTTGAACTTGTGAGTAATGTTTTTAAGCAAAAATGATTTCGTTCCATGAAGCTTAAACAGCATTCAACATTTTTCAGCTTCAACTTGTCTTGTCCATTAATAATTAACTTTGTTGTCCAAAAATGCTGCTGCTTGAAATGATCTGAAATTGTAACTTAAATGTCTTCCAAAGAATTTGTAAATTATTCTTGTCTTTGATCATGTCATGGAACTTTATCTGACTTTATTATCTGACTTGTGCAGACTTTGTGTTCCGTATCGAAAGAAAAAGTGACGAAAGGCTGAAGCTTGCTCAGTAATTTGATTTATAGTAGACTAATACCCGTAAACACACACATACATAATTGGTCTTTACAACCCCTTAGTCAAGATTACAAGCTGCTTCACACACCACTTATGTTGTGCGCGTTTGAATTTCAGACATGGGTGGAGGGACCTACAGTTTAAAGTCGACTCCGAACGACAGATTTTTGAGAAACTTTTTTTACTTTCAGAGTTTTTGCCAGAAATCTGCTGAGAGACAATCGCGGAGAAACTTTTTTCATATTTAGTGTTGTTGAAGATATCTAACCAGGGGTTTGAACCGTGGTCTCACGTGTGACAGCAGGCAAAACAGATTCTAGAGGTGCCTTGAATAAAAATGTTAAGGAATTGTTTCTCATCCCCATTTAATATTCCTTTACTTGAATGCCTTCGAAAACATGTGTTGTGTATCGTGCACCATCTGTAAACAACAGGCAGTGCTTGTCAAATATTGAAATACGCATTATTGCGTGCTGTTTTAATGCATCTTTTGCACCAACTTGGGCGCATGTGCAAACAGACATGTTGTCAGTTTAAGCCGTTTAATAATATTTTTGTTTCTTTCGAAATTCACTCACAATACCAGTCGATTTATTACCTGCATAACTTTTCATCTTTTCCAATGGTTTTTTTTTCGTTTTTATCGTTATTATTTTTTTTTTTTTTTGTTGATGCCTGCATTTAACGAAAAATCCTTTGATGCAACTGCAGTCAGTAGTGTCCACTTTTGACCAGACAATCGAACAGGCAAACTAAACCAAGCCAATGTAAAGCAAACCAAGCCCAACCATCTATGACTAATGTGAACGTTATATTCGTTGTACTTCAATATTAAAATTCCAAAAAAAAAGACGAAAAAAAAAACCAAAAACCCTGCATAAATGACAAAAAATTACAGAGAGAGAGACAAAAAAAAAAACCGCTCCGTTCAATCGTTTTGTTGTGACATTTAAATTATTTCATATGATCTATGGTTGTATGTATATGGAAAAGGGAAAAGGGGGGGGGTAACATATAAAACTCAATTGATATCATATAAAGGGTAAGCGGCAGAGAGAAAGGAAATAACGTCAGTATATCTCAATGCAGAAGAAGAAAAGAATAAACTGAACTTGAACGCAAGAAAATGTAAATTTTTTTTTATTCATATTTTGTATGTGTCTTCTCATGTCTTGTCTTCGCAACAAGTCACTTTAGTTTTGTTCTCTACTACTGCTGACTTGGTTAAGATGTCAGTGGATTAAATGTTACGCTTTTTAACTGAATTTTTTTTTCTTCTTTTCTGTTTTTATTATTATTATTATTGTTGTATCATTTCTATCCACATTGTTGTTGTTGTTGTCGTTGTTGTTGTTGCTGTTGTTGTATTTTATTCATCTTTCTTGTTAAACGTTGTAGACTACTGTGATGAAATAAATAACTTAATCAGAAATTTAGTTTTTTTTTTCTTCAACGTTTTTTTACTTTGAATTTCAATTACACAGAGAGCTGAGTTTATAGGAACGGATGGACGGACGGACAAATTTTTAAATGGTAATTTTTACACTTGAAGAAATTGTGCAATGATTAATCGGTCCATAAAAGGGATGTAAGGTAAATTGGCGTTATTTATTATTCGATTAAAAAAATAATTTGGAATAAATGAACTGGAAAATGAAATCATACCCTTGCGCGAGTATGGTTAGAGTGTGCAGCTATCTCTACACACTAACAAAACGATTGCGAAATGTAGAATTAAAAAAAAAATACACCGACTATCAGGGGGCTTATTAGATAATTGTTTGAGTTTTAGTGTTCCAGCACTGATCTGTATGACACGTACAGTAGCCGTCCAGTTCAAAACGCATGTCTCGTTGGTGTCCAAAAAAAAAAATTTTTTTTTTCGGATATCATTGATCTATAGTGTCGGCCTGGTCAACATAGTCTGCTTGCTTAAAGTTGACACCGGCATCCCAAAATCCGCATAAAACAGTAACTTTTTCGTCATGCATTCGAAAGTTTTGGATCTTATTGGAGTGGCATCGTTAGCAAATTCGATCATTACACACAAATGCAGTATTAAGCCTTCATTGCCAAATGCACCAGGGCCCATTAAGCAAACAAACGTCGTTGTCTATCGTCACCTAAGTGATTTTGGCAAAACATACATTTGACATCAATTTAGCTGTGTGTGTTTAATTTCAATGAAAGAGCGGTGGAACCTTCAGTTACTCAAGCGACAGATTTTTGAGAAACTTTTCATGGGTTTCAAGGTTTTTAGTTCGAAAACAATCTGAATAAATGACAACAAATTTGACAGACGTAGCGTCCTTGTTTAAACGCAAACAGAGGGGACTACTGCATACACAGCTACAAGAAAAAGTATGGAAAAAGTCCTGTGGAGTGGCATCGTTAGCAAATTCGATCATTACACAATAATGCAGTATTAAGCCTCATTGCCAAATGCACCAGGGCCCCATTAAGCAAACAACGTCGTTGTCTATCGTCACCTAAGGTGTTTGGCAAAACATACATTTGACATCAATTTAGCTGTTGTGTTTAATTTCAATGAAAGAGCGGTGGAACCTTCAGTTACTCAAGCGACAGATTTTTGAGAAACTTTTCATGGGTTTCAAGGGTTTTTAGTTCGAAAACAATCTGAATAAATGACAACAAATTTGACAGACGTAGCGTCCTTGTTTAAACGCAAACAGAGGGGACTACTAGCATACACAGCTTACATAAAAAAGTATGAGAAAAAGTCGAAAGATAATGTAAAGAGTTATTTCATCATTTTGATAAGGGAAATCTTTCTCCTTTCCATTTTACTCCTGAAGTTGACCGATACTAGTCTGAACTGTCATAGAAGTTGTATATAAAGAACCTAGTACTGTCGGCATTATGTGATATGGGTATGGAAGGCGGTATCTATAATGTAGCAGCGTAGTTATTTCCTGATAGCATGAAAAAGAGAGTGTTGCTGTGGAGAGCAAGACCGAATGGATTATACTTCTCTTAATGCCGTATTTTTGATCTGAGTTCAGTACAAATTCTGGTATAAAGATGGAAAAATTTTAATGTGCTATGCCCGACCAACACCAGGCTTAAGTCAGTTTGGCGATTGTGCTTAAAATACCCCAGTAATGTAAGGGCCAGGAAATGAATTAGAAAGTATCTAACATTTCTGAGTATATTCTCCAAAATTTGATTTGATTGATGACTCTTTACTGTTTGTGTAGCTGACCTATTTTAATTGATTTCTGTTTGCAGTATAGGAAAACGGATTCCTTCTTGGCTATGATGACAATCTGAAATTCTCAACGATTCGATAAATATGAAGACAGTAGCAATTGTTAGAATAACTGAACAAGCTCAACAAGTCAACAGTGCTTATTGGCCGAAGGCAAGGTGAAGGTGGTATTGTGCTTATAGTGAGCTCGATATGGCATAGCAATTATGGACCTTGGTTCGTATTAAAACATCATGTAGCATTTTCTATTTCATCTAATCATATTCTAATCTCTATTTAACTTAAAAAATAAAACTTGCCACCCTTTAAACACGTGTTAAACTCGATTTTGTAGAATAAATATCCTGCAGAATAATGAAGAAACTTCATAATTAATGGCAAACATGTTATCTTAAGCGGATCCACAAGGTAGTTGTTTGCTGATGAACAGGTTTGCTTCCACACTTAATGATGGTGCCACAATGTAGCCAGGCAGTTCAGCATAACTCTTTAAAGATCTGAACTTTCCTACGCGGAACTCATGAAAATTAATGACTAGAATGGAGGTACAGGCTTATATATGTACATACAGACAATTTGAAGACAATTTAAGTAAAAAGAAAAATTAAAAAAAAAAAAATAAAAATTATATTCATAGGGTAGAGTACATCCAGTTAAAGTGTTTTATTTTCAACTTTAAAGGAATACGGCTTTAAGAAGTTGTTAAACAACTTACCAAACAATTTAACATTTTGGTTATACACAGTAAAACGCATAGAAAACTTATAAAAAAAAAGAAAAGAAAAAAAAAGAAAATGAATTCCAAATCTATAAATAGTTTCTTCAAGAATACAAATGAAAATGCTGCGTGAGCTAAACTAAACATAAACACATACATACATACATACATACACTACAGGTTGCACAGCCACAACAAGTTGCACAGTGTCTTTTTAATAAATTTCACATAGACTTTGTACCATGAGCATGAACATGAACCTGGCCAACAGTAACGCAATAAAACAAATCATTCGCCAATCTATGTACATATGTATGTACGCATGTTCAAACTTATAGTCGATCAAACATGATGATACCGATACCCTACATTAAATACTATCCACTATACACACACACACACAAACGAACACATTAAATCTTCATAATCATCAACAGTATGCGACTTCATAAAACAAATTAATATTCAGGGTTATGGATAAAGAAAAAAAGCGTAGGGTATGGAAAGAAAAAAAAGAAAGAAGAAAAAATTAAAAAGCAATTGCCGAGTAAAAGATAGACGTACAGAAGGACAGAGACAGACAGAGAGACAGACAGACAGACTGACATTGTATTATTACGAAAACATGCAACTGAACATGCCTCACATGATGTTGTGTTGTCTAAACGTTCTACATACGAAATGTAGTACAAATTGCACGAGGGTTGTGTGAAAAGTGAGTGAAATAAATCATATTTGAAATTATTTTGGGATTCATAAGGATATGCCAACGGAAAGAACTTAAAACCTTAAGAATTATTTTTATTTCTTAGAATAGATTTTCGTAGTACTTCGAAGGATGAAATGTGACATGATTTCAATGCATTGAACCCTACTAAAGAAAGGATATCTACCAACTCTGCCCTTAGTCAAGTAGAAATAATATTGTTGGTGATTGTTGATGGTTCCGTTTTTGCTTTTGCACAGAAAGGTTAAGTTCTGGTTCGATGGTTCGTAGTAGATTGAACGACCTTGATTATCTTAGCCTTTGAACACACCAATTGCAGAGAGTTATGTAGCCGCCTTATATATTTGGCTTTGGGGTCGATTGAGGTTGTAATAGCTTAGGTTTGGTTAGGTTTGAGGACGTGTACTTGTCATTGAGACCAGTACAATACCTAGAGGCCGAAATGGTCTATGGTAAATTCGTTCTAGAAGAGAGAGAGAGAGAGAGAGAGGATAAGAAAGGAGATAGGGAAATTGGAAAAGAAAAAATATAGGAAATGAAAGATATGAGACGAAGCAAAAAATGGACCAGAAACATACAAGAGAGCGTGGCTACAACCCTGATGCCCTGGCACATCCCAACCAGCTCAACCTATTTATGAACCTATAGAGAGTTCCAAAGTCGACTCTCGACAAAGAGGACAAACTTTCGAAGAAGCCCCTGTCCAGGGCTGCAACCTCGACCTACTAAGGGCTGGACAGTTCCAGAGGATACGGTCATAGACCGGCTGGGATCTGTTCCAGACATTTGCCAGCGATCTAATCTCACAGTGCACTGTAATGAAACGAATAACTAACCTCAGTCTCAGTTAGTCGGGATTACTGCACTTAGCTTCTCCCATGCTGTGTGTTTTAATTTTTATACACGAGTGGCGGGCCCTACAAATTAAAGACAACTCCGTACAACAGATTTTTGAGAAACTTTTTCATGGAATTTTATCTTCCTTTCAGAGATATTGCCAGAAATATGATGCTGAGAGGAAGTTGCCGAAGAAATATTTTTTCATAGTGCATTAGCTTTGAACTGTGGCCTTGCATCTAATAAGCTAACACAGTACCTACTAGAATACTGCGACTTTGCACACTACTTAGAATCTGAAAATCCTAGCAACGAATATGATAAGTGACGGTTTATAGTGGATTTGCCGTTTAATAAACACTATGTCGGTTAAGCAATTTGAATCCATCTTGAATCCATCGCACTCAAGCGAATTTTTTATCCTCAACAAACTTGATTTCTGGTAATAGTTCTGGAGTAGGCCTTTTAACCTTATAAAGCTTACCTCAAAAAAAAAATAAATAACCATGGAAAGACAAATAATAACGCGTGTGTGTCTTTTCTTCAAGTTACACAAACAAAAAAACATTAAAGAAAAACGGCTAAAAACAAATGAAACTCTCTGTAAGAAAATACCTTCAATTCAGCTCCTTCAACACTACGGGCATACACATGAATTTGTAGAAATAAAAAAAATTCATCCTGCAACTGAAGAGTACAAAACCTGCGAATAGAAAAAGAATTGGAGTTGGATTGGAGCTGAACTAAAACTAAAACCGAACTGAACTGAACTGAGTTTCTCTGTCTCTCTCTCTCTCTTAACAAGAAGTACATACGAACGAACAAGTACAGTGGGGAAGCAACTCTGCTTAAAAAAAAAAAATAAAAAAATGATGGCCATCACATCATGTCGTGTACGTGTATCTTTTAATAAACTTCTGGATTCTATTTTTTGGTTTCATTAAAGAAAAGAACAAAAAAACAACAACAACAACAACAAAATGAAATAAAATTCTTTACTTTTGTGTTGAATTTTCTTTCTTTTTTTCAAAGGTTTTTAGTTTATTTATTTAATAAAAATTATTGTTTCTGTTGTTGTTGTTGTTATTGTTATTGCTTTTCATTGGTTTACAATTCTGATGTTATTGCTGATAATGATGATAATAATCTGTTGGTAGGTAAGTTAAGTAAGTAACTAAGTTAGGAGCCCATGGTATGGCATTGGTTTGTACACAGTATTTCGACCCTTTTATGGCAAAAAAAAATCGTCTGTCCCAGTTGTTGCAACAAGTTACAAAACAAACAATAACAACAATCAGAAGTTGATTTTTTTTAATCTTAATAATTCAACAAAAATATCAACAACAAATACAATTCGAACAATGCAATTTCATTCCCCCAGACAGTTAAGCAGCACCATTCCTTTGTCCATTCATCCATCAATCTATACGTGCAATCATCTATTGGTGGGCCAAAAAAAAGAATCAAAAAAAAAACGCCAAACAGCTATGCTTTCATATATTGAAACTAAGTCGGTAATGGATAATCGATTTAGTTTTTGAAATTAAAGCTTTTATTTACAAAATATTTTCTATGTTTTACCTACAGGAGGTCGGTCTAATAATAATTTAAATTTTTTTAAATTAATTAAAGTTTTTCGTGACGATTTTACTTAGTACCAGCGTTTTTGCCAGAAGTCTGCTGAGAAGAAGTTACCGAAGAAATATTTTTTAGTATTCCATTTTGTTAGAGATATTTGACATACGGTTTGAATCGTAGTCTCACAACTAATAACCTAACGCACTACCTACTACACTTCAGCGACTACTTGCTAGACAACAGCGACTAGACGAGCTACTAGAATATAGCGGTTAGCTACGAGGCTCAGCGACTATCTACTAAATTACGGCGATTGGCTACTAGCTACTAGACTACGACGACTACCTTCTAGACTACGGCGACTGGATGATAGTCTACGGCCACTAGCTACTAGATTACGGCGACTAGCTAATAAACTACAGCGGCTACCTACTGGACAACAGCGACTACCTACAAGACTACAACGGCTAGCCACTAGACTACAGCGACTGCCTACAAGACTACAACGGCTAGTCACTAGACTACAGCGTCTAGCCACCAGACTACAGCGTCTAGCAACTAGACTACAGCGTCTAGCTACTAGACTACAGCGACTAGCTACTGAACTATGGTGACTAGACTACAGCGACTGGCTACTAGACTACGGCGACTAGCTACTAGAATACGGCAGCTACCTACAAGACAACAGCGACTACCTACAAAACTACAGCGTCTAGCCACTAGACTAAAGCGACTACCTACTAAACTACGGCGACTAGTTACTAGAATACGGCGGCTAACTACTAGACTACAACGAATACCTTCTAGACTACAGCGACTAGCTACTAAAAGATGGCGACTACCTACTACATTATCTACTAGACTCCGGCGACTAACTATTAGACTGCAGCGACTACCTTCTAGACTATAGCGATTGGCTACTCGACTACAGAGACTACCTTTTAGACTACAGCTACTAGATTACTTCGACTACCTACTGGACTACGACGACTTGTTACTAGAATAAAGCAACTACCTACTACACTATCTACTAGACTACGGCGACTAACTATTAGACTACAGCGACTACCTTCTAGACTACAGCGACTGGCTACTAGACTACGGCGACTACCTTCTGCACTACAGCGACTGGCTACTAGACTACGGCGACCATTTACTAAACTACGGCGAGTACTTATTAGAATATGGCGAGTGTCTACTAGACTATGGCGAGTACCTACTAGACTACGGTGACTACTTATTAAACTACGGCGAGTACCTACTAGACTACGGCGAGTATCTACTAGACTATGGCGAATGCAAATAATATAAATGCCATCAACTCTTAATCATTTGCTTCTATTTTTTATGATCCCAGTAAACTTCTGCTGGGTTTTTATTCATAAATTAGCAAGAAAGTGAAACTTCCCGCAATTATTTCTTTGAATAAGAAAACCAGCTTTCATACGAAAATCAATATGAATGTTTAACAGCTTCTAGAATACTAATCCATGCGATTTGGCATTCCTCAAATCATGCAGAATCAATTGGTGCTTGTATAAAATTTCTATAAAAACTGAAATCCAATTTGTGGATTGTTAACCACTTTATTGCCAGTTAGTTAGGTTAGTTCCATTAATGTTCGAATATTCTAATCGATTTAAAAAGTTCACAGTCAAGACTGCGGCCATGCTACAAGCTTAAGAATAATTTGAAATTTATTAATTAAATTCCAAAGAAATTTTATGTTTTTCGCTTAAATAGTAAATTATAATGGAATGCGTTTGAAATTATATGAACAGCAGCGATCTTAGGCCAGAAGAAGACACGTTTAAAGCCAATGAAGAGAAATTATTTATGAAATGTTTTAAAGATCCTGGGGACACAATAATTAATCATTTAATTACCAGACACGATTAATTAAAAACACTAGTAGATAACTACCTGTAAACGAGTATACGTACACACACACACACACACACACACGCAGAACTTTTGATCAACTTAGCCAGGCAAATGGCCAGACAAAATAGTCAAACAACCAACCTGCAAAGTTATAGGCACTTGTGTTTGGTGATGGTTTTAATTTTCAGACGTACACAGAAGGTGGCAAAGGGGCAAAAACTTAAATCGCAATGTTCTTCTTATTGTTGATCGTATAGTTAGTGTTGTGATCGTACTTGTCGTTTGCCTTTTTTTTTTGTTTTGATGTGAAAAATGCTACACGTTTGTAATTCATAAAAAGTATTTCAAAGATACCAACCAACAACATTTTAATGGCGCCACTTATCGTTCTAACGATACTTTAACGATAAATAACAACAACATACTAACTATGGCAGAGGACACCAGCTACACTATGGTGCGAAAATTGTAAGCGCTTGTAAAGATCTTGACAGATCTTATGTTCATATTTGAAATGATTTCTTACAATATCCTATTGGATTAAGATTTCTGCAGATGTCCAGATGGTTAAGGTTGTTTTGAAGGATTTTTCTATGTGTTAGTGTTAGTTGCTAGTTTCGGGAGCAAACAGTCTAGACGAATTGTTTCAAGTACTCACTTTTGCTCCCCAGTGTACAGGCTGCATATTGTTTGTACCACTCGTAGAATAAAAGTTGGAATGGAGGCGTTATACTATGTAGAGTTATGAAATAGTTACTGATAGAATTTTAAATAACTTGATTAACGCAAGTCCGTGGAAACTAAATTATTGAATTGAAACTTCTTAGGGTCTTCTTTTCTTTTTTTTTTTTTTTTGATTGAAAGAATTTAACATTCAATTGCTTAATTATTCCTTTAATGCCATTTACTTGCAAAGGATCACTGCTTGACTTTGTGTCACATTGCATGGAAATTAATGTTGTTTGGCAAATCAAAAGATGTTTCCTTACGGAAATCATAGGCGCCATAGAAATTTGCATTAATTTCAAAAGAAACCGATTGAAATGATAGACAGACAGTACAATAGTTCTCATATGAATAAAATTAAAATGAGTTTTTTTTGTACAAGGCAAGGAAAGAAATCATTGTAAATAGATATGCAGGGACAGCCTGGTAACAGTGACCAGTTTTTTCAATTTTAGTTTAAGGGCCATTATAACCTGAATTTTAATATGTTCTTTACTTTTAGTTAAACTAAAACTATGTTATTAAAGAGCAATCATATATACATACGTACATACATACATAATTACAACCCTTTAGTCAAGTTTACATCGTAGCTTCTCAACACCACATACTATATTGCGTGTGTTGGATTAATGCTTTTATACATGAGCAGGACTAACAATTTAAAGAAAGTTGTTGCATGAAATCTGCCGAGATGAAATCGCCGAAGAAATATTCAATTTCGTTTGTTGAGATGTCTGATCTGAGGTATGAATCGTGGCCTCACGTTTAATAAGCCAACACACTACCTACTACTAGACGACGGCGATTTCAAACTGCATAGATTGTCTTAATGCATAACTATATGTTATGGTTTTTGTGGTTTTTGGTGTGTTCGTTTCGTAGTCGCCATAGTCTAATAGGTAGCGTGTTGGCTTATTAGACTAAAGGCCAGGGTTCGAATCCCCGGTCAGTCGTCAAAAACGAAATATAAAAAAATATTTCTTCGATGACTTCCTATCAGCAGATTTCTGGCAAAAACTCTGGGAGTAAATAAAATTGCAATGAAAAGTTTCTCAAAAATTTGTCGTTAGGAGTCGAGTTTAAACTATAGGTTCCGCCACTCATGAATAAAAATTAACACATGCAACATAAGTGATGTGAGAAGCTTGGCCGTAATCCTAACTGAAGGTTTGTATTGGCCAATTATGTATTATGTATGTATGTTCGTT
>QOCX01000041.1:214751-254450 GCA_005959815.1 Sarcophaga bullata | reverse complement strand
AATGACTCAAATTTGCATGTGATTGCTTTAGTAAAACATATTTTAGACTCTTAGGGTTGCCATCTCTCGCAACATAGAAATAAAGTTGTTATAATAGGTAAGAAAAGTTACCTTATGTTGTTCTAATATTTTTCAAGCATTGATGCTGTATGATCTTTCTTCTGCCTTGGGCATTGTAGCTTTCAGAAGGATATTGCAATGTATCCTAGACTGTTAGGGTTGCCATCTCTCGCAAACTAAAAACAAAGTTATCTAAAAAAAATTTTTTTCAATTGTTAAAATTCATTCAAGCAGTCCTTGAGTGCTGCTTGATTAGTGTTGCTTGATTCTTTTTCAACCTTTGGCAAGGCACTTTTCTGGATAGGTTAAGAACATTCTTAAAATTCTTTAATATTTTCATACAAAGTTTAAATGGCTAATGAAGAAAATTATTTGAAACAAATATAAAACCATGCGGATACTTATTTAAACCAATTAAACTCTATTATTTTAACCACTTTTACTTTAACCAACTGGGATAGATTTCAATTATAAAATAATTGTCTGTGAAAAGTTTTAAGTACTCAAAATATTACACAAACAAACCAAATAGACAGACATACAGACAAATAGACAGACTAGCGAGTGAAGAGCATACAGACAAATAGATAGTGGAGGGGAAACAAAAAACTTACAAAATAAAATCCAAAACTAATTCCATTTGATAAATTCCCTTGACAGCCATAGGAACTGCAAGACAGACAGACAGAGAGACAGACAGACACATTGTTTTATGCATGGTGTGGCGTTAATGAGATGTGTGAACTCTCAGTAACCATACCCCCCTTAGTCTACACACAGGCACTTGTAACTATTACTCTAAGCCCTGATTTGAACACATAAATATGTACTCTACCCTACACACTCAATTTCATTTTCTTAATTTCTTTCTCTTTAATTTTTTTGTTTTGTTTTGTTTGTGTAGATAAGAATTAAAATAAGAAATTAAAATTAAAAAAAAAACTGCTGCTGCTACAATGAGAGTGAGAGAGTAAGTGACGATAAGTTGGAATAACTTAATAGAAACTAATAAAGCTTTACCTACCATGCCTGTAAAGATACACCACTCTCTCGCACTCAGTTACCTACCCATCCATAGAAAGCTACTAATGGTTATGCAGTTTATTAAGGGATCTAATGATGACAGAAGGATAAGAGTGAGGGGATTATAACGATGAAGATACCAAAATGAAAATGAAAAGTAAATAAATGCAGAAATTTCTTCAAAAAAAAAAAAAAAAAAAGAGAGAGAAAAAAGAGAAAAAAGGGAGACTGTAAAGGAAAATGTTGAAAAAAAAATAAATGAAATACGAGTTGAATCTCTGGTTGTAAATAGAACTTTAATCGCATTCATGAGATAGAAAATATCATCACCATTCATCATTCGTTTTTGACGCGCCGTGTCGACAAACGATTTATTTGTTGTGTTTTTTCTTTCTCCCCTCCTCCTTTCTCTGTGAATTGTAGGAAAAGTAGTCCTCTTCACAAAGTAAATTATAAAGGAGGACGAGGACATTCATTGTAAAGATAAAACTGCTGGCAATGAATGTGAAACTGAAGATGAGTAAAAGCAGCAACAATAATAAGCAACTGTCGCTAGGATGGATAACAATGCTTCTACTTTCGTTTGGTGTTTTATAGGGAGGATAACAAACAATTTTGTAGGGTAAGTAATACGAGGTGCCTGCTTTGAAGAAAATTCATTAACTTCAATAATTACAATAAAAAAATTTTTATTTTAAATTTTGAAATAAAATTAAAAAAATTTCCTTACCAACCCTCGTATATACAGTAATATAACACTTAAAAGTTTAATGCAGTTAAATGCTTTTAACCATTCTTTTAGTTTTAACTGCCATCTTCTTTCTTTCCGTTCTACAGGTTTTCATTTTGATTTTTCATTTCTGCTTACTTTAGTTTTGGGGAGAAAAATGCAAAAGTTTTCCAGAGAAATGCAAAAGTAATCATTAAAGGATTTTAAATTTCCCAAAACTGCGACAGAAGCATACATTCATTCATACATTCATTCATTCATACTTGCATTTCATAACAAATGAAATGAAAATGAAGAGCGTTTACTTCGGTTTGTTTTTTTTTTTTTAGAGCGTTTTTCATGGATGAATCTTAAAAAGGGGCGAGATTTTGCCATTTTCAATTAAGTTTTCAAAAATTTGTCAAAAGAAAATTAAAGAAATCGTATCCTCTATGTTGGGCGAACAGATTTAAGAGAGTTTATTTGATATTTTTATGAATTTATTTGAAATATACATGGAGACTGTACAGTTAAATTGTGTTTAGAGCCACCTGTACGATCATGTATGGCATGTGGAGAAACTTTTCCCAATTGATTGTATTCTGAGCACCCGGTAGGGCTTTGCTCCATTTTATGTTTCTACTTTTCCCCTATGTTTACTTGGTAAAATTCAATTTATGAATTGACTTTTAGAGGAGAGATTGAGCGAGAGAGAGTTTCTTACAATTGGATAACACCTTCGTGAAGCATGGAGCACGTCTGAAGGATTTTTTCTTGTAGTTAAATACATATTTCCATCATAGCGATGATTTTATGACTGAACAGATTCTAGAACTATCAAAACGGCAATAGCTAAGGTTACGTGCACAGTCATCCGGTCAACACCTGTAGTGTCTTGGTTTATTAGACCAGAGCTATTGATTGAAAATATTTTTTTCGGTGGCTTTCTCGCAGCAGTTTTGGCAAAACACTCGAGAGTAAAGGGAAACTAGCATGCAATGTTTCCTCAAAGTGCTGAAGTCACCGTAACAATGTAGTGTCTTGGTTTATTAAGAGCCCAGAGCTAGTGATTGAAAATATTTTTTTCGGTGGCTTTCTCGCAGCAGTTTTTTGGCAAAAACTCTGAGAGTAAAAAGAAACAGCCATGTAATGTTTCTCAAATTGGTCGTATGGACTTTACATTATACAGTAGCTCCCGCCACTCACATATAAAAATTAACATTCTCAACATGAGTGGTGTGAGAAGCTAGATTGTAATACTGACTAAAGTGTTATAAAGGCCAACTAAGTAAGAAATTAACGCTAGTGAGCAATGAATAACTCAGCTACACACATGTATGTACATAAATAGTTGGCCATTACAACCCTTTAGTCGGGATTACGACCTTACCTCACACATCATGTATGTTGTAATGCATGATGACGGAAACTACAGTTTAACGTCACTTTTCATGGCAATATTAATCACTCACAGATATTTTGCCAGAAATGTGCTGAGAGAAAGTTGGGAATTTGGGAAGTTGGAAGTGGTGTTTGAACCGTGGTCTCATGTCCAATAACGCAACACATTACCTACTAGACTAAGGCAACTTGTAAGTAATTCTATTACAAGTAGAAAAAAGGTGTGTATGGCTTCGAGAGTTACTTGAGGCTTGAGGAATTGTAAATTTTTTTTTTGTAAAATCATTGAATAAAACTTGGAACTGCAATGGTTCAACAAATTAACTGCCAGGGTGTCAGATTTTTATTTGCATAAGTGTAGACGAGGTTGAACATTGGTGCGTTCTATTCGATGTTTAAAAAAAGCCAATTACGATTTAAGTGCGACAATAAATATTTTGTTAATCAAATTTGACGAAACTAAGCCTTTTTTTTTTTGATATTTTATTTGAAATTATATCAACGACATAAAGTTATCATTGTTCTCTCAAAAAACTGTTAGATTATAACAAAAAATGAGATAAGAATTTAGAATAGGCTTAGAGGCAAGTAAGTACACAAGTATCGTGTAAGAAACACATGTAGTCGTCTCAACACTTTAAGTATACGTTGACATTCTCAAAAAATTTATTCGAAAAACTTATTCAACGTATCATTTCATAGGAATTTTATAAAATATTGGAAATTTTTTTTGGAAATTATTATGTCTTATCCTACTTTCGAAAATATTTTCATAGCCAATTAACATCAATGTTTTTGAATAGTTTCTCATGTTGACATTGCTAAATTAACCACCCCCCCTCTCATTTTGATAGCATTCTCTCATACTATACCTGGGTCACAGTTTGAGGAAGTTCTTTATCTTCACTATTAAAATGGCAGCAGAAAATTTAATAAAAAAAGAAAAAATAAAAAAAAAAAAAAAAATAAAAAAAAAAAAAAAAACTGAATTCCTGTCGACTGTTAAACATGATTTTAAACAAATAAAAGCTAAGAAAACATTTTTCAAATTCCTTACAAACAAAAATTTATCAAATTAAACTTGTTAAACAAACAATAAAAAAAAAAAAATTATGCTGGAAAATTTAGAAAACAGAAAAAAAAAGTGAAAAAAATAGAAGTTAAAGTAAGAAACAGCAAATGCGCATTAAAAGTTCAAATGAAATTCATCACCGGGAGAAGAAAAAACAAAAAAAAAAAAAAAGAAAATCAAAGGAAAGAAATTATAAAAGTAATGCTCGACTGTTTAATACAGTACACCACAAGATATACTAGCATATATGTAATCGAACATAAATATGTTTATTTAAATGTCGAGTAAATTATATGAGTTTTCGCTTAGGACTTTACGAAAGCTTACTTTGCAAACCCCAAAAATATTACCAATTTCATTACAATATCATCCTGCGTAATTATGCGTGTATTTATTTGTATAATAATGATCCATGTATAGGGTGTATAAGAACAAACAAACAAACAAACAAACAAACAATGTATGTGTGTATAGAGGAGGCAATGAACAACAAACAAATTGAGAAAGAATATTACAATGACTACAGCGATGATACTGATGACGACGTTGCTTAAATAGTAGTAGGTAACCATGGCTATCATCAGGCCTAGAGCGAAGGCACAGAGAGCTGGTGGTACGTGTACAGGCTATGTTGAATGTGTGTCTGTGTATAGTGTCAGCATGGTTGGGCAGAGAGAGATAGAAAGAAGTCATGCCATTGGGTAATAATAGACAACTATTTACAAATAAACATCCTTAACCTGTATTTGCAATGATGTAGAATTAAATAAACTTGCAACAAAATAAAGGTAAATAAAATGCCAACAACAATAACAACAATAACAGCAATTACAACAGTAAGTAAAAGAAGAAGAAAAAAACAAAGGAAAAAAACAACCAAAACCATCAAATAAAAGAATTCAAACAAATCTGTTGGAAAAAAACACAACAATTTCGCATATAAACGTGTGTTCACTCACTTGCAACACACGAAACAGTGAAGCAAAAATAAATAACCTCAGCAACAATAACAACAACAAATGTACAAGGCAAAAAAAGAAAAAAGAAGAAAAAGAAGAAAACAAGGAACGCACAAATGTCCAGGTAAGGAAACTTGTCAGCCATACGTTACACCACCACCACCAACACCACCACCACCACTTGTGGCGATTTTTGTAGTTGGTTATACAGAAAAAAAAAAAAAAAAACAAAAAAAACAGCAACAACAACAAAAAAAACCTCTAGATGATTTGGACTCTTTGTTTATGGTGGTGACTTCAACAAATCCGTCAGTATCTATTACCAGCTTTAATTGAATTTCTTACATACACGCTGATAACCAAAGCCAATGTGGAAGCAAAGATAGACAAATAGAAGATAGAACGTATAACGATACAAAAAAAAAAAAAACAAAAAAAAAACAAAAAACATTTCCAATATAATAGAAGCTAAACTATGAGGCAGAAATAACAGAATCCGGACACTAACAACAAAAGAAGTAACAACAACAGTAGCAGAGAGGCAGACGTAGTTGAAATCCTATGAATGCCACCTTTAACTTGGTTAACTGCCACTAGAAAGGAGAAGAGCGAAACAATTTTAGAATTTTATTTTGGATTTCCGCCCAAAATTGATGATGGCCAGTTTTTAAAATGGATTTGTGTAAACGGTAAACAGAAAAAAACATTTTTTTCTACGTTTTTAGGGAGTTTGCTGGAATAAGATGGTGATGCAAATATTTTCTTATAATTACCCACGTCGTATAACGATTATAATACAGAGACTTTAGCGAAGTCAATAGAATAGCTTGCTTGTGCTGATTTAAAGGAATTTTGAAATGAAAAATACTGTGAATGATTTAAGCATGTGTGTACATGCTTGCAAGATCTGTTTGTTTTTTTTTTCTTCTTATAAATACTGGATCAATGGTATATGATCTGTAAGCAGGACATAGACTATTTAGAAGCTTCTGGGCATGCTATTGAGTACATATAGGAATCAGCATATTATTCATCCAGAAAATCTTTCTTGCTTCTAACAAGTTACGTCTCCTATAAGTAAATAATCGAATATCCATGAATAATATTCCTTTTTAATTATTTCAGTCCATTTTCCCAATTCCAAGACAATAGGGGCCATCCCTTGAGTTTTGGCTTTGCATTAAAAGAAAACTGAAGAAAAGTCAGGAAACTCAGTTTCATCCAAACTTTTTTAAATGCCACAAACAAATCCATCAGGTAGCCTAATTCTTGGAACTGAGTTTTTGTATGTCAATTAGACCAATAACGCATTAAATGTAGAACTGTATCCTTTATTCGTAACTATGCTATCGAACTATAGTCCTCCTGTTATTAGGTAGAATATGTTCCATAACATAGAAGATTCTTTCCGTCATAAAATATTGCTCGCTTTGACCAGAATTCGTAAGAGTTGTCTTCGCATGTTCGTTTGGTGATTATAGTGTTCAATCCCGTTGATATTCTAGGTGATGTAATTGGAACAGAACCGTTTGATACTATTTATCGCACTACCGGATTGAAACACTGCTTGAACAATATCACTTTTTTGATGGTTGGTTCTGTCACGACGTTGAACTAGTAATATTGTGGTATTATTGAACCCAAAGGCATTACAGACCTCATATCCCTAACCTAACGTAGAATCAAATTTAAAATATATTCGGCAAAGATCCTGAACCATTTTGAAATTTATAAAAGAAAAAAAAAAGCGTAAAAACAATGTCAACCAATGCTCTCTCATATTTTCTAAAACTCTAAGGATTTCGAACTTTACTTGAACTTTACTTGCAACCGCTGTAATGTGAGGACAGAGTTCAAACCCCAGCCCAACAAATCGAAATTTAAAAAAAAATATTTCTTTGGAGACTTCCTCTCAGCAGATTTCTGGCATAAACTCTGAGAGTAAATCAAATTACCATGAAAAATTTCTTAAAAAATTTGTAGTTCGGAGTCAACATTAAACTGTAGGTCCCACCACTCATGCATAAAATTAACACACACAATATATTTGGTATGAGAAGCTAGATCGTAATCATGACTGAAAGGTAAGATCAGCCCCACAGTCTTCAGAATGTTACAAACTGAGCAAAGCTTTTCCTATATTATGCTGCAGGGAGTACGTAGCCTTAACCTCCAGAAAAAAATTTGTAATAAGGCTAGCTTTCATTCCCTTCTCTATTTTAGCTTTTGATCTTTTTACAAATTTGAAGTCCTTGCAATAGTTATATGATGAGGAATTTTCCAAACTACTTTAACAAGAAATCCACCAAGTTATTGACGCAGAAAAGTTAATGAAATTAACAGTTTTGTTGTTAATTTAAAATTATTTCCATTTTTGTTTAGCTTTTAAAAATATAAAAGCGAGTTTTAAATTATTTTAGTGGCAGTTTAGTTACTGTTGCTGTTGTTAGAGTTGGCAAATGCAGCCAAAAAATGTGGCATAATCATGTGATAAACACACAAACAAAAAAAAAAAAAACGATTATTGGCGTTCAGTTAAACTATGGCAAATAATACAGCAAAGCAACTGTAGTTTATACCGTTTCTTAATTTTAATTTTTTTACGCTATGAAATCAAAATCAAAATTCGAAACTATTTCATCATCATCATGCTCTTTTAGCTATTCCTGTTGCATACAATTCTTAACTCCTTAACAAAACAAAGTCCAATGCAATGAACAAAAACAAACAAAACAAAACAAAATAATTCAATGCAATGCAATGGATAAGTTCAATACGAACGGAACATTAAAAACGTTGCGTAAACTTGTCTTTTACTGCAGTTGGTTTAGAATTCAATTTTTTTTTCGTTTTTCTTTAATTTGGTTTGAAAGTGGCACAGTGATGATAGCAAGGTTTTACGTATTGGTTTGATTATAAAATTTGATTAAGTATTCACTTGCATAAGAGCCTATTTAGTAAGAAATGTACATTTTAAAATGAAAGAAAAATCCTTTGGCTTAAGTTTTTATATTTAGAGGCCTATTTACTTGATTCTAAGCCACTGTCCACACTCCACTGTCCACTGTCCATAAAACCAGCAGCAGTCAAGTATTGTGGAACTAACAATAGTACAATAACAACAACAACAACAACAACAACTTACTCTTATTGTTTTATCTTTTCTGTTGTTGTTGTTGTTGTTGTTATTGTTGCACTTGGATTTCAAACAAAACTGGTGTAACATATAAGCCCCAAGGGGACATTTGACTGATTCGATTTGACTTCTGTTTACACTTGGTGGAATCAAAATGAAAACACAAACACCAACAACAAACATGAAATCTTACAAAAAAAAAAAAAAAAAAAAAAAAAAAAAAAAAAAAAAAAGTAAAAGAAGAAAACAACAAACTAAACTCTAGAACGAAGGCTTTTGTTGTGGCCATTGTCTTTGCAGCATTTCTAAACAGTTTTGGCGGCGTTGCATGGAATTCTTTCTCTTTTACTGCTCGTATCCAGAAAGTATATTTGATGATCTTTTCTTTTTTCTTTTTTGTTTTTGTTTCTTTGAGTTTGAATTTCAGTTTCTGTTTTCTCTCTTCTGTTTTTTCTTTCTTAATTTTTGTTTTCTTTTGATTCAATGCGATTGTTTTTACTTAAAATTGGGTGTTACTGAGGTGACCATTATCAGATGAACTTTTATTTGCTTTACAATGAAGTTTTTCGAAATTGTTTTATAACTCTTTACGGCTCTTTCGGTTTTGTTGCAATACCCTACACTAGCACAGTACAGTTGATGTGAGATGTTCAGTATGTTTATAGTGCCTTAAAATTACACAACCAACTCCAGAGTCTAGATCCACTTATCTTTTATTACACTGCTCAACTTAGAGGAATCGTTTGATTAAATAGGTTAACTTAACTTCTAGAAATATTTCTTAGGTGACTTGCTCTCAGCAGATTTCTGGCAAAAGAATTTTTTTTTCGACCTTTAAACGATAGATTCTGCCACTCATATATGAAATTAACACACAGCACATCAGTGGTTTGAGAAGCTAAGTCGTAATCCTGTCTAAACAGTTGTAATGACAAATTATGTATGTATGCATGTATGTATCAAACTCGTTGGAGTTGAGAAGAGTTGCTGCCTCACTTGGTCGTTTGTTGGGCATACTCTTTCAAACCCCTCAGTTTTCTATTCTAATCTTGAGTTAATTTCACAGGAGCTGAGTGCGCAGAGGACGACCAAACTGTCAAATAGTATTACTATGCCCCATCCTCTGTATTTCCTGGTCAGGATGAAAAAAGCGAATATTTCGATGGCAGAAATCTTTACTTGAAAGCAACTTGAACGGTTCTGCATAGGCTCTGAATATTTTACTCTGGGTCCGAACCACTAAATGTCATTGAGTAACCACATACAGAATGGTATCTCTTCTATCATTCTTATTGCTGTCCCTGCTGGTCCCTGTTCCTGTTCCTGTTACTATCGGGCGGGATAATTAATTAAGGAACTTTCAGACATACGATGATGATGTTATGATGACCCCTGCGATTAGCATCTCGTTAGACTTGTATTCCTTCGAACTAACCTTAGTCTCCATGTCTTTGGTCGTCACTACCTAAGCAATGGAATTAAATCTAGAAGAACCTGCAGCGTTAAAAGTCGGACGGTTTTTTACCGGTTTTATCGATGCTGAATAACAAAAAAAAAAAACAAAAAACATCGAATTATTTCGACGTATCGATAACATACATCGAATGGGTTTGAAATCGTTGAGTTCTAACACCATCTTTTTTATTCCTGAGTGACGGATCATATATTACAACGCCTACGAACGACAGATTTCAGAGGCTTTTTCATGGCAGTCAGTAGCTCTCGGAGCTTATGTGAAATTGAAATTGGAAATTGAAGTTGGAAATTGAAATTGGAAATTGAAATTGGACTTGAAGTTCGCATACAAAACTTTTCTCTAGTAAGCTTCACTCCTTCCACTAAACTAAGCTATTATATCATGTGTACAACATATTCGACTTTGACCGCCTGGTTATTGTCATTTGAGGATATCAAGAATAAGTATCTGCAATACGAAGTTGGATTTGAAATTTTTGTTTCTTTCGACTGGACTGTAGGAGTAGAGTAGTAGAGATTTTGAATAGATTCTTATCATTGAATGGTTACTTATTCTTCTTTTTTTTTTTGTTTATTTTGTTTGCTTTGTTCTGTTTTTGTTTGTTTTGTTGTTTGTTTATATGTAAATGCTTGTTCTGTTCTGTTTTGTTTTTTTTTTTGTACTCCCGCAGAGTTCTGTGTTGGATTTTTCGTTCGTTTTTGTTTTTTCAACCAAAATTAGGTGCAAAATTTCTGAACCGTTTTGCTTTAGATTTCGTTAGTGGGCGTTTTAAATTTAACAGCCTTGTATTTGGGTCAATAATCAGTTTATGTTCAATAAAGAAATCATTCATCCATAGTACGCATAAATATATGGCAGAGAATTTTGGGTTTTTAAGCATATTTGGTGGCTACTTTCACTTATGTTTTATGGATGGGGGTCTAGTAAGTAACTTTAAACGAATATTTTTGTAGTGGAAACTTTTATTTGCCTTTTAGTTTTGCAATAATTAACAAATTAACAATTTCTTATGGGCATTTTATTTGTTTAAAGTCAAGTTCATAGGATAAATTTAATTTGTATTGACAGTACTTCAAGTCGCTTATGATCTAACTTTAGCATGCAACGTTTTCCAGTTTCTTTCATAAATCTCAACTTCTTTTTCATATCAATGGGAAATTAAACACTCTATACATACTAATTTTGAACCATCATGGTTAAACTCGAACGAGTTTAATAGTTGAGAACATTTGCAAACACTATTTTGAAAATAAATTCCTAACATTGCGTTCAATTCTCAGACTTTATGAAGTTAGGGGCAATCCATAGCTTTTTAAATGTAAGGTCTCGCAGTGATTAAAGGGCTTGAGTTTAAACTCGTGCAATTCAGTTTTAAAATCAAGTGAAGACAGTTTTCATAAATCAAGTTCGTCATGATTGCACCCTGTGCTACAAGGCAATACATTTTCATAGTGGGCATATGGCAACCCTTATATTCCAGAATTTGCAAGAACACATCTGCTTAGCTAGAAAAACGCTGAAAAACGTGATGAAAAACAGTAAAACAAATCTTATTTTTTTTACAATTTTGCCGTTTCTGAAAGAACAGAAGAAGAATGAAGAGCAAGCTATATGCAACAGTGACTTAATAATCCAAAAAAGTTATAGCACATATTCATTTGCCTCTCTTTTTCTTTCCTTTTCGTTGAGTATACTTTTCTACACATTTGTCTCCATTTCAGTGGAAGACACCCTCTTCGCAAGCTCATCTGACTGCTAATTGCCTGCCTAGCTCGAATAGCACATTAGCTGTCTGTCCGATGGTATTGTTATGCGCCATCCATTTCAGCGTCTATCTAAGTGGAGCACATCTATCGGTGGCTTCTGCTTAATGTACACCAAATACCGTCCTTAATCCATCCATACAACTCAACAAGTATACAGTTTCCAGTTCCACTTTCATTGCAAACACTTGCAATTTCCATAATCATAGAGTGACCAGGGGGTAATTAAGAAGAGACAATACATGCCTCAATACATTTTATTTTAAACTTGTCTCTCATTATCCTAAGCATTGCCTTCAAAGCTCTAGTCTTTGCCATTAGGCGCAGCGGGCTTAGGTCTAACAGCGCCTGTTGTTTTGGTATAAACACTCGCTAGTGTCTTTATTTATTTTTGACAGTCTTCGAGTTTTGAGGAACTCCCAATTCAATGAACTTCTAGCAATTTTTACTAGAAATTAATGATCTGCTCTTAGCAGCTTATTGTTGCTGCCCAGATTATCTACACGGATATTAACCGCAACTATCCTCGTCTAGTAAACACGTATGATAACTTATACTTACATAAACTATTCCAACAAGACGGGGAGTAAATCACATTGTGGAGGTGGCTGTCCATTTAAGAGAGTCCATCTAGGAGGAAGACATTTATTTTGCTTGTAAGCATAAAGTATTCTTTACTCCATTAACTTATAAACATACATAGTTATTGTATATTCGTTATAAGCTGACCATAGCCAACTTGCTTGCTTTTCATCTAGACAAAAAAAAAAAAAAAAAAAAAAACCGAATTTTAGCTGTCATAAAACCAGCAAAAATACTTGTAAGTCTTCTTAAATAAGCGGATATAGAAATTGATACGACCGACCGCTTCAAAAACATTTTAATAAGAAAACTGACTAAAAAGCTTTGAAAGAAATTTTCTAAAGTATTTATAAAAATAGAAAAAAAAAAAGATCTGGTTTTGCATTATAATTTGCCTAATAACCCAATAGCAATAATATCCTGTTTCGATTTAAATTTTTTTTTTTTTACTTTAAACTTAACATTCCTGTTAAATATCCTCTGTATCTGTAGCAATGTCTTGTCAAGAAAAGAAAAAAAAAATTACCAAACCCACGTTAAGTATTGGCTTATGATGGTTAAGATTGTGTTGCATTTCAAATTATATTCAATAATTACAGTGTTGCAGTTTTAAACAACAAAATAAACAAAAAAATTTATATGTTGGGGCCTATAATTGACCGAAGTGAACAAAAATTCAAAAATCATACCAAAAAGCGTTTAAAAAATAAGCACAATTCAGATTAATTTTGTTTTTGAAAGTCTTTTTTATAGTTCGATAACTACCCTCGATAATATACACGAAATTCATTATTTCAACAAGTGTTGAATGCATAACATTATGCACTCTATCGTGGTTATCGTTTGTGTTATCGATTTTGCCAATTTCTCAGAAACTTTTACAATTTTTTACTAAAGCCTTTGAGTTCCTTAAGGCATGCTGTTTTAACTTCCTGAATCACTGAACATTTTCGTTCGTTTATGAAACGCTTAAGTTTTAATTTAGATTAGGCTTGAAGAGCTGTAACCTCAGTTAAGAGGTCAAGTTTTTTTCAACAAAAAAAATCTTAAAAGACCGAATCCTGTGAATATTGTTGAACTGTCTGTACTGTCTTCCAAATACTTTGGAGGGCGAACTAGTCTCTTAATTCTTTAAAATCTGAAGGAATTGAAAAATTATTTGTCTTCTGTCGTATTCGAACCTGGGATGCTTGAGCTTAAAATTTCAATATGAAAGGAATTCCACTACTCGTCTGAGAAACTAATATGGAACCTAAACTTGAGGCTTTTGTATCATTTCAGTTCCACTGACTATCTCTCCTCTAGTGCTGAGTTAATTTAACCAGTAAGTGAGTGAAAACCATAAAAAGTGAGTCAGTGGTGAGAGAGTAAATGCATGAGTAGTGTAAGTGCCTGTAATCACAGGTATGCCTGGCTTAGATGTTGGCTAACACAACAACAACAACAAAGACAAAAAAGAAAGAAAAAAAAACGTATGAGAAATAGAAGCAAAAAAAAAAAGCCCACAAAGTAAGCCAAGGAAGGAAAGCTACTGCTGTTGCTACTTTTGATGCTGACAATGATAAACTCGACGATGATAATGATTATGTTGCAATGGATGAGGTGTGTATGCCTGTGTGGTGTCTGTGTGTGTGTGTGTGTTAGTATTTTATGATTTTGTAAATGACTGGATATGCACGCGTAAGCACTTATTGAAGGCAACAACATCACTGGGAAACAAGTATAAGTGGCCAAAACATGTTTGAGATTTTTTTATTCTTGCAACAGCAACAACAGCAACAACAGCTACAACAACAACAGCATAGAAGGAAAACAATTGCAAAATAGAAAAGAATCATAAAGTGTACACGCACACCGCTATATGGCAAGTGCAAGTTGCATTTTAGTTAGTGAATCTAAAAGCAAACTGTGTGAGGGTGTATGTACTTAAAAACGTGTGTGTGTGTGTGTGTCGATATGTTGCGTGCCACAAAAGCTGTAGGGGATTTGATTATGTTGGTTGTAGGAGCTTCTCTATATTATTCTTCAAAGAGTTGGGTTTCTTTCTGTTTTTGTTTCTTTATTTCACCATCGGAACGCATCAGGAAATGCGTTTCCCCCAAAACAGAAACTCTTTGTTGTTGTCGTTGGCTTAGACAGTCGTACCCATGATTTCTACAATAGAAGACTGAGTACAAAAATAGAAACACCAGCAAATGATATGTGAGCGTTTTCTAACATTAATACGAATATCAACAGCCAAGAAATTATAACCACCATCAGCCAGCCATCCAGTCATCCATCGCATCCAGCCACCAGTGCAACCGCACGAACCATCATTTGTTGAATTCTAATTCCTTTTCTTATCCATTCTTTTTTCTTTTCTTTTCTCTTTCAAAAGATATTTCAGGGGACAGTGGCTCATACAGATGATTTGTTGAAAATAATTTTTTTTTTTGTAAACTCGATTTTGAATTGGTCCTGGATCGATAGTTGTCGTTGGATAAAGATTTAATACTGCTATGATGATGATAATCAACGTTTAATCGTAATCAAATCACAATCATTTACTATGATTCTTAGGAGCTGGATAAAGGAGTTTGACCACTGGTTTTGACTGTCATTTGGCCTGTGTTTAGTTTGAGCAGAAAACCCAGAAACTATTTACTTAGAATGCTTAAACCGAAAAGTATTCTCGACCCACATTCTAAGTCAGAGACAGAGTCAGACAGAGAAGAGTCAATTTCTGAGTAGAATATTCAAAAAGAGTCATTTTTTCAAGAAGTGAAATGAGGAAGGCATTAACAAACAGCATCAGGAATTCGCATTAAAGCATGACAACCGACCTGTAGGTTTAGAATAAATAAGATAAGCCGGAGGACTTCAATGAGCTGCTTAAATGCAGTGAAAAAAAAAAAACGTTCTTTGATGGTAAATACGCTATCTGAAATCCTTCCGAAAATTTTTTTGGAGTAAAGATTTTTACAGCATTGTCTGCCTAGCAATGCCATTTGGCTTCATACAAAATTATATCGCTAAGGCCATAGCTACAACTGAAAATCTTTAAACCAAACTAATTGATGAGCAAAAACTCGGAGAGCTAAATTAAATTGCTATGAAAAAGTTTCTCAAGAATCTGTAGTTCGGTGTCGACTTTAAAGTGCAGGTCCCATCACTCATGTATAAAAAATTAACGCAAACAACATGGGCTTTATGAGAAGCTAGTTCGTAACCCTGAAACGTTTAAAATTTTGAACATCTAAAGGCTCTAATTTTAGGTTAATCAAGGCAATTATTTGTGATTTAAATCCCCCGCACTGTTGACAGTTTGAAGCAGAAGAAAAACAATAACAAACTTAATGAAGTATTTGAAAAAAACATTTACAATTCACACCACTGTGGCTGTAGCTGTTGTATCATCAACAAACAGTATGGCATTCATATCACTCCCCATGCACGCATTTTTGTTTGTTTTTGTTTTTGTTTTTTGTTTTTTTGTTTAAAAGCAATGTTTTTATAAAATATAATCTGATACTGATTCTATTTTTGTTATTTTGTTGTTGTTGTTGTTTTGTGTTCACTACTTCTACGTTGCTGTTGTTGTTGGCTGGCATTGTTATTTCTATGGCTAAATGTTGTACGCTTTAACACGCAGCATTATATCTCATCCAATATAGTCAGGCAGTTAGCTTAGAGAGAGACAACCTAGTCAGGCAGGCAACCAACCAAACAGCAAACGAACGAGTCAAGTCGAATCGTATCGAGTCAAGTTAATTCAGTGAAATGTAATTCTAAGCTTTAAATTGCAAATGCTATGCTTCATCGGTATCATCAGCAGCAACGGCAACCACAGCAGCATCATCATCATCATCATCATCATAGTCAAACGGAGTTCTCTTTATACAATAACAACAGGAATGGGAATACTAAGCAACATTATTACCCTGGCTCCTACCAACCCAGTCGGCATCAGCATCAGCATCAGCATCATAGTCAAAATCATTTGTATCATCTGTTCAGTTCAGAAGTAAAGCTAAGCAACTGAAATACATTTTTTTTGTGTTTTGTTTTGTTTTGTTTTGTTTTGTTGGTCTCTAGTTTCCCTCTCTGACTGGATTTGATGCTATTTTTATAGAGATTTTTCCTTTATCATCTTCTTTTTCTCCGTCTTTTTCGTGCTTTTTCATGTTTTTTTTTGTTAGTTGTCTTGGCTTTGAGTGTCGTTGCGTTTCATTACGTTTTGTTTTGTGTTTTATTTCCTGTTAAATTGTAACCAGATACCAACTTTTGTAAGTGTGTGTGTGTGTGTGTGTGCCTGTGTGCATCTATTTTTCAGTCTATTTTAATTCCAACTTGCCCGTAGTATGTCCGTTTATGCCTATAAATATTGTTTTCTTATGTTATTGTTATTCTTGTTGTTGTTGTTGTTGTTGTTTTTGAAATAGATATTCCCTAATGTGAAAACTGGGGCACTTAAATTCAAATTTAATCGCCCATAAATTATTTATTCAATTTCAATTTTCTTTTGTTTTTTTTAAATCCGACAATCAACAACAACAAATTTGCATATACGACGATATGCAATGTAAATGGTGGGGGTTAGATTACATCGTTGCATCGATTATTGTGCCTCAATTATTGTTTATTGGAATTGTTTAAAGGGAATAAACGTACGTGTATCTGTATTATAAGTATGTTTAATATATTGATTGTAAATTAGAAAGTTTTTTAAATCCCATTAAGAATAAAATCTGGGGTGGAGAAGACTGGCTGCGATCAAAGAAATACATTTTTAACTTGGAATGCTGAGAATTCAAAATCAAATGGTGGGTTTCGATAAAGCCTTTATGATTTGTAAAAGAAATTTCTGCAACGACAGATAGAGCAATGTAGAGCCTTTATTTCTTAGTCTTATTTACGTTTCATCAAAATAAAATGGTCTACGGTGTAACGATTCATCACACCAGATATGTTGTGTGTGTTTATACATGTATGGCAACACCTACAGTTTAAAGTCGACTCCGAACGACAAATTTTTAAGAAACTTTTCATAGCATTTTTATTTTCTCTCAGAGTTTTCACCAGAAATCTGCTAAGAGGCAGTGGCCAGATGTTGAACGTGGAGTTTGAACCATGGCCTCACACCTAATAAACCAACACACTACCTACTAGACTATGACGATTGCAAACAACAGATCGCAGAACATAAAAAAAATTGACAGAGGCATATGCTACTACAGAAACTATTTTATGCCGACACTAGGAAATCAAACTATACTGTGCTCCATAGCAACCTTGTTCCGTGGGGTCATTTTTTTTAAATGATAGAAGGATAGAAGGCAAAAGTGTGTCACATGTTGTTATTGATTTTGTGTTCTGATTACCATTATGTTTACTCCTCTGGTCATAAGCTTTTTTTTTTGTTTCTTTAATTTACCACAGATTTGAAGGAAGTGGAATTTAAAAACCCCATGTTTACTTATCATCACACCTTATCATTATAATCCTTTAGTCGGGATTACTACACCTAGCTTTGTGTGCCATGTTGTGTGTGTTAATTTTTATACATGAGTGTCGGGATCTACAGCTTAAAGTCGACTTCGAACGATAAATTTTTTGAGAAACTTTTCACGTCAATTTTATTTTACTCTCAGTGTTTTTGCCAGAAGATTACTGAGAGGAATCTGTCGATAACTTTTTTTTCAAATTTCGTTATTCTCAAGATGTCTGACCTGGGGCTTGATCAACACCCTACCTAAGAGACTACAGCCACTTCACTGGATTACCGGAGTACATAGTTAGAGTCGACAAATAGATGAATGTTCCGCCAGGACAGATTTTAAGTTTCCTGAGTTGAATGTGCCTAAGAATTCAATTATTACTTGCAGGTATTTCTGAAACTTCAAAATTCAAATGAAGCTCTTGGATTTCTCCAATTGAGGTCTACTGAGGACATTACTAAAGGTATGATGTCCCGTTGATAATGAGAGAAGATGGGGTTTTAACTATCCAAGAACGTGTTCGGATATGCCTAGGTAAACTAATATATCTGTTCGGATATGTAAGTAGCACTGCTTGGTTTTCACTGTGACCACGTAAGATAAGAGGGTAGATTTATACGGTATTACAACAGCTCTTAATGCCAACGAGATAACTTACTAAATTTGCAAGCAATGCAAACAACCTAACCTCATCGAACTTCATCTATTGTTCTACATAACCTTAAACGATTGGTCCAATAATATTCAGATCTTAAATCTTGGAAGCTAGATCTCATATTCACCAATGCTATTCCGATTAAATTTAATGGAATGTATATGCAAAATATTTCGTTAAAATGTTCTCGTATATACAAACGCCCAACAAAAGGAAGTTATCGTTGACCAAATACTAGCGTTTAATGTTATCGTCAAATACATATTGATTAGCACAGTCAATAAAACTTAGTAATCATAAGATATGTGTAGTAAAACGATCTGAATGCCATACTTCCCAAAACAAATTTCATTCAAAGTAAAAAATAAAAAATTAAAAAAAAAACACAAATTTACTCACCATACTATTGTTGGCCAGCTCTGATTTGTGATCAATTTACGCACTGTGGTAAAAGAATTGTTCGCTTGCTGAACCTGCTGCATATTTCTGAATAACAAATCCATATTATTTCAATGATTTTCTCCATTGTTTCTTCAGTTTTTTTTCTAACGATTACACAATTATTTTCTATTTTTTTTTTCTCTCTCTCAGTTCGTGTGCAACATGTGAGGGCGATTTGTGTTTGGCAGCGTCCAGTATTAAGAGTGTGAGTTTATGTTCTTTCTTGACTTGACTAACTGTCTGTCTGTTTGACAGGCAATTGATCTGATTTGCTGGCACGATTTTCCAAACGAGATTCGATAACAATTCATTAGTAGATGCATTTCGATCTTTTTATATAGTTGAAGTTTTCCATTGCGGTTTATCATTTTAATTAATCGTTTATAAATTGCATACGACGAGCAACGTTTTTGGTTAACAACGTTTCTTATGAATTTAATATTTCAACAGCCAACGAATGAAATATGTGCACACACGGTGGTATAAAAGTCATTGAAATGATGAAACATTTTTACTGAAAAAAAAAAAAATGAAGAAGAAGAATTGTAAAAAAAAATTTATAAAAATTATTTAATTGTTAAGGAGAGGGAACTTGGGGACAGATATCTGGAAACTTTCTGAGTATTGGGGAAAATGTGTGAGAGATCGTGGTTGCCGTAAAATCCAAGTAATTCAGGTTCAAGTGCCATTGAAGGCAAAAAATCATTTCCTTTAAGAATTTTTAATGAAGTCGCCGTAGTCTAGTAGGCAGTATATTGGCTTATTAGCCGCGAAATCGTGAATTAAACCCTATGTCGGACATCTCGAATAAAATGAAATATGAGAAAATATGAAGGGAAGACCGCGTCCTCTCAGCAGTCTACTGGCAAAAAACTCTACGAGTAAAATCAAAGGTTTCTCAAAAATCTGTGCTTCGGAGTTGAGTCATGGACAAAAAAAAAAACACACAACGCAAAAGTGGTGTAAGAATCTAGGTTATAAACCAAATAAAGTGTTATAATGGCAAAATTAAGAAACTAGGATTTAAAACTTCTGTGGATAGTGACAGTAAATGCAACGAAATGCGCTTTTTAAAGTGGAGGCCCTTGTTGAACTGGTATCGGTAACTTTGGCTAAAATGTTAACTGTTAGACTTAAGGCCCCATCGAAGGCGAAATAATTTCCAAGATAATTTTTTAATTTATAAAATCAAGCTGATACAATTCTCCTCTAATAATCTAACGTTTTTGATGGATGGAAAAGTGATTTAGTGGATTACGTCATTACAAACTTGTACCAAAAATAGAAAAAAAAGTAATCAAAGGGTGTTGTATGCGACATAAATGTCATTATTGGTAGATCGAAAACTGTAAATGATACAGGGTGCTACCCTGTCATGTATACAATAGCACCTGGTGGTTTACTGACAGACAATAAGGTTTCTAATACGTACGTACGTCATTTCAAACTTGTACCAAAATAGATAAAGAAGTAATCAAAGGGTTGTATATGCGGCATAAAATGTCGTTATTGGTAGATCGAAAACTGTATATGTATGTGTATGATCGAAAGTCAATGTATTACAATTGCAACTTGTGGTTTAATGCACAGGCAATAAAGTTCCGAAGAGGTCGTGAATTGAATTCAAATCAAAATGGGATCAATTTTCAGAGGTCAGCCTTAGAATGCCCCTTTGACCCTTGACCTACCAGAAAATAAAAACAAATTAGACAACAGTTGTCGTAAATATTTAATGAGCTTTTGAAAACAGTATGTTATACCATAAATGGCTTACAAGAATAACCAAACTCAAAAGTGAACTGTTAGACTTAAGGCCCCATCGAAGGCGAAATAATTTCCAAGATAATTTTTTAATTTATAAAATCAAGCTGATACAATTCTCCTCCTAATAATCTAACGTTTTTTGATGGATGGAAAAGTGATTTAGTGAGTACGTCATTACAAACTTGTACCAAAAATAGAAAAAAAAGTAATCAAAGGGTGTTGTATGCGACATAAATGTCATTATTGGTAGATCGAAACTGTAAATGATACAGGGTGCTACCCTGTCATGTATACAATGCACCTTGTGGTTTACTGACAGCGACAATAAGGTTTCTAATACGTACGTACGTCATTTCAAACTTGTACCAAAAATAGATAAAGAAGTAATCAAAGGGTGTTATATTGCGGCATAAAATGTCGTTATTGGTAGATCGAAAACTGTATATGTATGTGTATGATCGAAACTCATGTATAACAATTGCAACTTTTGGGTTTAATGACAGGCAATAAAGTTCCGAAGAGGTCGTGTAATTTGAATTCAAATCAAATGGGATCAAATTTTCAGAGTCAGCCTTTAGAATGCCCTTTGACCTTGATCCCTCCAGAAAATAAAAACAATTTAGACAACAGTTGTCGTAAAATATTTAATGAGCTTTTGAAAACAGTATGTTATACCATTAAATGGCTTACAAAGATACAAACTTTGGTCAAAAGTGAACTGTTAGACTTAAGGCCCCATCGAAGGCGAAATAATTTCCAAGATAATTTTTTAATTTATAAAATCAAGCTGATACAATTCTCCTCCTAATAATCTAACGTTTTTGATGGATGGAAAAGTGATTTAGTGGTTAGCGTCATTACAAACTTGTACCAAAAATAGAAAAAAAAGTAATCAAAGGGTGTTGTATGCGACATAAATGTCATTATTGGTAGATCGAAAACTGTAAATGATACAGGGTGCTACCCTGTCATGTATACAATGCACCTTTGGTTTACTGACAGCGACATAAAGGTTTCTAATACGTACGTACGTCATTTCTAAACTTGTACCAAAAATAGATAAAGAAGTAATCAAAGGTGTTATATTGCGGCATAAAATGTCGTTATTGGTAGATCGAAAACTGTATATGTATGTGTATGATCGAAACTCAATGTATAACAATTGCAACTGTGGTTTAATGACAGGCAATAAAGTTCCGAAGAGGTCGTGAATTGAATTCAAATCAAATGGGATCAAATTTTCAGAGGTCAGCCTTAGAATGCCCTTTGACCCTTGATCCCTCAGAAAATAAAAACAATTTAGACAACAGTTGTCGAAAATATTTAATGAGCTTTTGAAAACAGTATGTTATACCATTAAATGGCTTACAAGATACCAAACGTATTGCCAACTCTTACACTTGCCTAATGTTCCATTACAGTTGAAGGAAGCAGGAGCTTTACAAAAATAATGAAGAAAGTCAAGAATGGAATTTAAACGAATTGTCTAATCGAAGAAGTTATGAATTTGAAGGACATTAATTCGAATGAACGTCTTCAATATGAAATTCTTAACATTATTGGCCTAAAAGATCTTTCCTAACCTAACTTTACTAAAAGCAAATATAGAATATCGCGTGAAATATAAATAAATGTGAGACTTATTTTAATGAAATGCTGAACTATATGGGCACACATAAAATAACCTTCACTTTGAATTATGTCACTGACCTGTGTAAATCCTCTTTTTATAACTTTTCTAAGCTCTTTTTTGTGCAAATCTATTTCCAGCTTGTAACGTTTACTCAAACTCAATAGGAGGAGACAGACAACCTTTATTTTTTTTCATTCGTTAGTGTTTCCCTTCAGTTTTTTTTTCTTTTTGTTCATGATTTAAATGTCAAATATTCGTTAATAGAAAAATATCAACGTAAATAAACTGCAAATAGGATTTTACAAAATGAAAATAGAAACAAAAAAAAAAAAAAAGAAGGAAATTTTTGAATGAAAATTAGTAGAGAAAAAACCTTTGATTTTTATGTTCCGTGTGTCAGTCTAGGTAAACTTGACAATAAATTGTAAATTTAAACATTAAATTCCAAACAAAATTTACAGAGTATGACATCCTTTGTAGACTCAACAAAAATAAAAGGAGGATATTTATTTTTCACTATTTTCTCTCTCTCTCTTTCTGCCACTCTCTCTTGCTCTCTTGCTAGAGCATATGTTTACTTGTTACTATATTTGATTATTGTAATATTCTCATATATTCTGTTAATCCACTGAGGAACGAGAGTATACTTCTTTGGAGTAATGAAAACACATGGTAAATGAAAGCTGCTTTAATGATGATACCAGAGTTTTAACATTTTTTTTCATTAGAAATTCAACTTTCTAGAGAACTCTAATGAGGAGTACACAAACAAAGTGACTGTAGCCCTTACTTACTTACTTGATTGGTCAACAATCTAGGATTAATACCTAACTTCTCACACAATCCATTTTGTGTGTGTTAATTTTATACATGAAAGGTGGGGCCTACAGTTGTAAGTCGACTCTAAACGACAGATATTTTGAAGTCCTTTTCTTGGCAATTCGAATGGAAGAAACGGGTATTTGATGCGAGAATTTACGGAAATCAGCAAAGAGGACGATGTTTACGATGGAAGGACCGAGTTAAGGAAGCCCTGTCATCAATTGGTGTGACCAACTGGCGAAATTGCGCAAGAAGCGGAGGTGCCTCGAAGGTAGCAGACCGAAATGCGATAATCGGGTTGTTAACGGCCACTCACTTTTAACGTTTTTGCAAGAAGAGTGCTTGTTTGTGCGTTTTGTATACTTGACTTGAGCTGGTGTGCGCCTAATAATAAAGCCAGTTCGCTACTTACTACACTACAGTGACTTCATGCATCCTGTCAGTCTCTGGTTAACTGGCAGACATTGAAATTAAAAACCATAATAAATTCAAATCGACTCGTACGCTGTCACTCTGCATTCAATATTTCTTCGCTTAATAGCTGCTGCAATGGATAACTTAAAATAGAATTTTCGAACTTTATAGAGCTCTCAAAGGTTTAACAAAACTTTTGCTCGGGATTTTTAAATATTTTTTCCATAAAAATATTAGAATGCCAACAGGCATTTGGCGCGAATTTCAATGTCGCTTTTGAAGAAAATCAAGCAAAAAACGGGAAAAAAATACAAAAAAAACATAGCAAATCACTAAAAATAACAGAATCACTAACGTTTATAACGGCCGTAAATATTGCTTCGCAAAGAAACAACAACAAAATGACTGTTTGTGCAGGAGTTTAAATGGAAACAACAACACAATTTCCAGAATTCAATTCGTTTTGTTTTTTCATCCTTTTTTTTTTTTGAGTCAATATTTTTATGCTTTTTTGCCATTCCGTTATTCTGGCTGTTGCTGCTGAAATATCATCATCAGAAGAGAAGACAGAAAATATAATGCTTATGCATATGATTGCGTGTGTGTGTGTTCGAATGCAGGGACATGTGGCATTTTGATACGTTGATGTCTCTGTATGTATGTATATTGTTAACACAGACAGACGACGTTTTCATTCAAATGTTGAATTCCACATGCACTTGCATGCAAAAAATAAACACACACAGTATTGTAGTTAGTGTATGTGTGTGAGTTGTGTGCAGGAGTCAGCTGAGGAGTTGAATGTGCCCTGCTGGAATTGTACGAGGCGTATGTGAAATTTTGTGTGAACATTTTATTTGATATACGAACGAAAATATATTTTTTTAGAGCAATTTTATACACAAATACTGGAGACTATTAGGGTGGTACCTCATTTTTCAGTAGAAGATGAATTGTTGAAAAAGTGGGCATGGCCTTATAACTGTTATCAGTTAGTAGGGCAGTCTCTGATTAAGTTTAATTCAAATTTTTTCCGTATTTATATCGATAACGCTCTAAATTTTTCTGCTTTCCACACAAGTGTGTCTATTATCGCATATTTCTTATGCAAATTGGTAAAGTTTGTGCCTAATACACAGCAATGCCAACCTTAATATAAATTCAAACGAATTTTCTATAGTACGAGTCTTTGTAGGTGCCTTAGCTTTGTTACCAAAACTCCTGCAGAGACAGCCAGCATTCTGTTTGTGCAGGATGTGGTGCTCACACATTCTAGAGATCTAATGACCGTTTTAACGTCAGTAAAAATGAGTATTTTTTAATTGCTTTCTTCTGTTACAAGATTTCTAAAGTGGCCATTATTTAAATCTAAATAGTGTTACAGCAATTAGGCAGAAGAAGAAACAATTTAAGTCTCTACTATCAGAAAAATTCCACATCCTACTTTGTAGAGTGATCTTGATGCGTCATATGCTACTCTTAAAAATTTGCAGTTTATAGCAATAGATTTACGTGAAAAAGGAAAAGAAAATGATCCTTTTGAGCTACAAGACTCTTTTTCAATATCTAACTTTGAATCAATCGATACATAATCGATTATAGATGGTGGAAACCGTACTTTCCAGCGTAATATTAATAACGCAGGTTTCTACCATTTAATAGTCCCTAATAGTTACTGTTTTATGGTGTATGTATACAATTTATCATCAGAAAATGTTATGTGACTTCTATAAACAATGCTATCAGAAATATGCTCTTCATTATACGGTATTTCCTAATAAAGGGGCCTTAGGTTGCTCCTTCTGTTTTCTGTCTACATGTCTGAGTGTAAAACAAACATTGTCTAAATGGAAATATTCGAAATCAGCTGGTACAGCGTAATACTATTTTCTCTTTCGTTATTTTTTTCAAATTTTTTTTTAGACTTTCGGAAGACTGACACCAAACCCTCTAGAAAAGGATTTGCACTGATATTAACACATCTTACGTGACAATTGTGCACATATGTATGTACATATATACATATATACACTGAAACTAAAGATTTACAGTGAGGAACAACATTTTCGTTAAAATACTAAAATCAGATTTTATTTTGGAAGTTGAGATTCCCGTTCATAAATCCGAGAGGAGAAAAAATCAAAAAAAAAAATCCATTTTGTTTTCGATTAATTTTAAGAAAATATTTTGTATTTTCTTTTAGACTTGAACACTGTAAAGAGTCACAAAAAAATTTAATTTTCTTTTTTTCTCCAAAAATTTTTCATCCTTTCACACTTTCACGTATTTAAACAGACAGTAAATGAAGCAGCAGTAGCTGTGTCTCACACGCAGCGTAAATACAGGCAATGTAATCGTCGTTAAGCATTTAAAATATTTATTTGTCTCCATCGCAAATTGTATGTGCCAAAGAAAATATTGAAAATATTTACATTCCTTGAGTAGTTTTTTTATAGTTTTCTTGTGTCAGGAAGGAAATTGACTGTCAGATATAGTGACGGCCGGAGACTTTTAAAGTAATGGAAATGGCAGGCATTACAAATTTTGAAATTTTATTTCAATAGCATTTCTGTCATCGCCACATTATTATCATGAGTCGATTTCGATTTGAAATCGTATGCAGCACACATCGATTTGTACAAAACCTGATAGAGGAAACAGGATTCGTGTAAAATGCTGCCTAAGCACCACAAAACGAAAGTGAAAGTTGTGCGCCTAATTGTTATGAACGTTAAAAATCACTGCCATTTAAAAAACAATGACCGATAATTTTAACAATAAAATCGTTTAAGGACTTCACTTTATAATCATGGGTATTTAAAAACAAACCTAATATCGAAAAACTCACTTTCAGGTCAACATTTTAATTTTTTTTTCAATTCTAATTCACATTTTGTTCTAAATCAGTCACCTTAGCTTTATCATCTGTAATAGTCTCACAAAGAAAATGATTTCTGACTTTGTCAAGACTGTGTTATCGATAGTCTTTCATTCAAATAATCATTGCAATAGCAGTAACATTCCAACTGCAAGACAAAATTATATCAGTCTGGATCACTCTTGCCAACAGGTGATACTAAAGTTGCAATAGACAGACTAGCAGTGACCTCTCTCGTTCGACAAAATTAACACTTTACAAGACACTCATCCTCTCAGTGCTTCTTTATAGCGCAGAAGCATGGACACAATTAAGCACTGATGGATTAGCCTTGAGAGTATTAGAAAGAAAATTCCTACGTAAGACATTCAGTGCAATGCGAGCTGGCGAAATATTTCCGCATTCGATTCCACAATGAGCTGTATAAGCTCCTCAACAATGTGAACGTTTTGCAACGTGTTAACATCCAGCGGCAACGCTAGCTCGGCCATGTCATTCAATTGGATGAGGATCCTCCGGCGAGACGGGTTTTTGATGCAGAAATTATGAAAGTTATGAACGACCCTGTTTGAGTTGGAAGGACCAAGTCGGGAAAGCCTTGTCGTCGATTGGCGTGACCAACTGGCAAAGGTGCGCAAGAAGCAAAAAAAAGACCCTGGAAGGATTTACTAAGGCAGGCCGAAATCCAATAATCGGGTTGTTAATGACTAATTAAGTAAGTAAGAAAGTAAGTAAAAGCAATATCATATGACATTTGTCAAACTCTACTCATGAGTAAATGTACGTGATACACAACCATAACATAATTGGATAGATTTCCCACACCCCTTATGTTGTGTTTTTTTTATACATGAATGGCGGCACCTACAGCTTAAAGTCGACAGATTTTTAAGCAACTTTTCAGGGCAATTTTATTTACTCTCAGACTTTCTGACACAAATCTGTTGAGAGAAAGCCGCCGAAGAAAAATTTTTTTTCATATTTCGTTTTAGGTGTTTGACCGGTAATACACAACCATCGAAATCATTTCCACGATGCTAAAGGCGAGTTCTGAATTTCTTTGTTGAAGGAAATGTGTGAAATAAATAAATTGAGCAGACCATTAAGTGAAACTGTTTCTGAAGCTAACAATAACGACTACAATTTGAACTTTTTTATAATGAAAATAAATTCGAATTTCAATCGCCCTCTCCTACACATTTATGGAATGCAATGTCTTTAAAGTCCTTCAGTTTTGCAGTTTGCTTAACGTATTTCAAGTGGTTCCTTTACAAACTATGTCGTAAGCTCTTTGACAGTGAAAAAAAACATCCACTTAAGCGTGAGAATTGTCAATAGAGAGTCGAATCCAAAAAAAAATATGTCATAAAAATTATAATTGCCACCTACATCCAATCAGCTACTTCTGTTCAGGGGTAGGCTATGCAAATTATTAAATGAATTCCATAAAAAACAAAGATTATAAAACGTTGAAGGCGTTAATTTTTTTTTAAATTAATTTTAAAATTTAATCACACTATGATAGACAAAAAACAAAGTGCTGACATTCAAAAATTATTTAATAATCGCTTCATATTGTTTAATTCCATTTTATATCATAATTTCATATGAAAATCCATCATCATTACTTTGATGTTGTTTTTTTTATGTTTAAACAGTAGTTTAACACAAAACCATCAGCCAAGTACTGGGAGGCAGTCATCCACTACAATAAATAGCAAATAAGTGTGTGTGTGTCAGTATGTGTGTTGCAAACAACTAACAACAAACAATAATTGTTAAAAAAAAAAAACAGATGAAATGCAAAACAAAAACACAACAACAACAATAACGTATTCAGTCTGCTTCACGCTTCTCCATTTAAATAAGAAACAAAAACAACAAAAAAATACACAAATTCCCACGCTATTTACACGCCTCGCTGATTATTCACAAACGCATGTTGATACACAAGTATACGCGATTTAAGTGCCGCCGCATAATATGTATTCATATCACGATGATATGGATGTGAATGTGAATGTGAATGTGCATGTGAATGTGAATGTAGATGATGATGCTGATGGTACCGGTACTCATCTTTTAAACCAGCCAACCAACCAACCAACCAACTAACCATTCAAAGCATCCAACCAACCAACCAACCATCCATCCTCATTATCAGCAACATCGCAAACACAAAAACTGCTAACAATACGTTCATCAACGCCAACAGCATGCAACTACAATCAAAATATCATCTGCAATATCTATGGCAATAGAGACGGTGGCATTAACAAGTTTCAAATAGTTTCTGCGCTCAGCAACAAAATATTTTTCTTATAAAGTGTAGACGACATTTTTGTGGATGGATATGAATGGACGGGTTCCTCCGATCTTGCAAGGTTTCAAAGCTTTTGCATCGTGTCTCCGAATTGCAGTCGTGCTTTTAAATTGTGTAGGCCTTGAGCTGACCATCTTCTTGGATGAAAGTGGTGGAAGTTGGTCAATACAGGGATGGTGCTTATCGCAACAGGCCGCTATGCGTGCTCAAGTAAGCCTATCACTTCGACCTAACCTAACCTAATTCTCCGAAGTAGTGCTGCACAGCTGATAGCAGAATTTTTATAACCAAAGATTAGAACTCCTCTTTACTACTCTCCTCTTTACTAAACACAATACAACAGCTGGCTACTATATTTTCATAAAACTTTTGCATCGTTCCTCCGGAGGAGCGCTACAAAGCTTATAGCCGAGTTTCTGCAACACTTACCGGAGATTAAAATTTTTCTCTCTGCAAAGTATAGGACTCAATAAGCAATAACGGATAGGCCCTTAACTGCTTGACGAAGTCTTAGTCGCGCTCTAAAATATAGTATTCGGAAGACCTGTCGGGAAAACGGAGGAATTACAGATCAGTACAGATGTGGTATAGACTTTGAAAGTATCTGACTGCCTTCAAGGGTCTGAATAAGAGAGATTATTCGTGGATTACAGTACTCTTCAGTCGCACATCTTGTAAAAACATTTTAAGGCTGATTGACATCCATATTCCTATCATTCTGGACAAAGAAATTTAAGAAAAGAAAAGAAAGAAAATTAAAGGAGTTCTATGACCCACACTCTCTTCACAAACACTGTTTAATTTATTTGTTGCATATGTATGTACATTTGTACGTTTGTGCATTTGTTTACGAACTTCTTCTAATCTTGTACGTTTGTATCGAAATTTCTTTTAATGCTTGACGTTCTTCATCTTTTTTTTTCTCTCTCTCTCTCTTTTTCTTGTTTTAACTGTCCCATACAGGCCAAAAACTTATTTTCTTGTCACACACACTTTTTGACAGATTTCCGAATGAAGTTATATTCTGTATATACCGTATGTATGTCTGTATAGTTGTTATTGTCATTGTTACATAAAGTTTTTCTTCCATAAGTTTTGATTTGTTTTGTATTTGACTTGTGATAGATTTCCGGGGGGTTTTTGTTTGAGTTTATTTAAGAGATTAAATTTGTTTTTCTCCTCCCCCCCCTACCTTCGCTCATATGAAACTTATTGATTGTATGATACATTTACAGTTTTTCCCCCCTCATTTTTCTTTTCAACTTGCTGATCAATTACGGTGTTTTGTTTCCTCTACGTTTCTTTTGAAAGCTTTGAAGAGGCGTGGGGTTGTAAA
This sequence comes from Sarcophaga bullata, assembly GCA_005959815.1. Lineage (NCBI taxonomy): Eukaryota > Metazoa > Arthropoda > Insecta > Diptera > Sarcophagidae > Sarcophaga > Sarcophaga bullata. Next base: position 224,522 of record QOCX01000041.1, on the reverse strand, counting down.
AATAATCATAAGCCACCCTTAAAGGTGTATTTGCGGTAATGCCATGGCAATTGTTTAATTATCTCAAGAGTGCGGACATTTTTTTTTTTTTGTTAATTTTAATTATTTGTCGTTGAGTATTTATTGATGAGAAGATATTATTAAAGGCAATTCAATTCAATATTTCTTCATGTTAATTCCAGAAATATTCCAATTAATGACGCAACATGAGTCCTCGTGGTACGATCTGATGGGAAAGTATGGATTCGAAGACGTATTTTAAGTAAAAACTCTAATTTTTACGATGCAACGACCTTAAAGACCGTCATTGTGATGGAACCCATTCGTAAATAAAATCATTTTTAAATAGAATAACAAGACTAAGCCTTAAATTAGTTGTCATTTATTCAGTTTGTTTTGCCAACTCATCAGGGACGACGGTGAAGAGTATTGGCACACTTGGAAATTGCCCTTAATTTTCATCGAAATTTAATCTTTAACGATGCGATCCTTTTCTAGACGAATAGGTACACGATAATACAAAATTATCGAATTTAGGACGATACTAATGCCCATAAGATCTAAGATCATCCAATACATCCCGAATATATCACTATTTGCTGTTGACTCTAGGCTGGCGGCGTTATCAATCCATATTTCTCAGAAAAACGATGTTGATGAGACCATCAGTGTCAATGGCGAGCACCTTAGAACGATGATTATCAACTTCTTTTGCCATCCGTTGGTTGATCTGAATGCCAACCACATGTAGTTTGAAAAGAACGGCGTTGCGTGACACACAGCTTGAGGTCTTCAACGGTATAGTCATCTCACGTGGAGGTAAGGTGAACTGGTCACTCAGATTGTGCGATTCCACCCTGATAGAGTGTTTCTTGCGGAGTTTTCTTAAGTCAAAGTTGGGTAAGAGTAAGCCACAAGCCAGAGTGGTTCTTAAAGGCAATATAACCTATGCCATAAGCCCAATTGAAAAATTTTGGGAAGTCCCTTACTCAGAATAGCAGTGTCAGACATTTGAACGATCTTATATTCTAAACATAATAGCATCAACAGGCCCTTTAAAGTAATAAAAAATTCCATTGATATCTCACACATACATACATACACACATAATTGGTCATTACAACTCTTTAGTCATGTGCTATGTGTTGATTTTATACACGACTTGCGGAATCTACAGCTTAAAATCGATAACGACCGACCGATAGATTTTTTTTTTTTTTTGAGAAACTTTTCATGGCACTTTTTCTTTACTCTCAGAATTTCTGCCAGATATGTGCTGAGAGGAAGTCGCCGGTGTATGAAACGCTTTTGCACGTACATGCTACTCCCCATTACATATGCTTCATACAAGTTTTCATTTCTTACTGAACTCAGTTAATTGCGCAATTAAATATTGATTGCATAATTTATCAATTATGGCGGCGTTCTTTGCATCTTATCGTAGCCTAAAATAAAAATCGAAAACATCAGAATTTTAAAATTGTGGCTATTGGATGTATTGAGAGCATTTTTTCAAGATTCTTTCAATGAGCACTTGATTGTTAGAGTTTCAGCTAGTTTGGTGAAGTGATTAAGTTAAGTTAGGTTGGAGTGGTAGCTTTAATACCAAAAGTTTACTTAAGCATGTCATGGCTAAGCACAGTCCCCGTACGGACTAAATTCCATCGAACTCAAAGAAGAAATTGGCCAGCGTAGGGGCTATACAGGGGGAAGTGGTAATTTGGTTTCAATTTTATTTCACAAGCCTCCCCTATCACGTGCAGTGTGATATGCTAACCTGTCGCTAAGGACCGATTGGCGGATAATAAGTTTATGACTTTTTGCGATTTTTTTTATTTATTTATTTGCCTTCATGTTGAGTAACCTTATAGGCGCATTGATTATCTTTTTTTTAGGTAATTTGCTTATCATCCTTTGTCGATCATCAAGCAAGCATTCGGAGTTTTATTTATGCAATCGCAAAGACTCCTCCCTCCCAGAATCATTATCCAAGATATAGAGGATACAACATCTCTAGTACATTAGCAACTGTATTCTCGTTTGCTGTAAGTGGAGTACCTGCCAAAATTATAAATTTCAAGTGTTTTATGCATCCCTTTAGTAAGGGATACTCATGGATGGAAAAATATTATGATCAAATTCGGTTTAAAAATTCTTATAATTTTTTCGTATTTAATTTCAAAATACAGAAGCATACATAAATACATATGTATGTATGTATGTATGTATGTATGTATGTATGTATGTACGTATGTCTGCATGTATATGGAACTGAAATATTGAATTTTTTTGTATTTTTTGAATTTCTTTGTATACAACAGCAACCATTTGGTTATTTTCCCATACGCTAAGTGTCTACTTTTAGTTTTTCGTTACGCAAATAATGCAACAGCAAAAAAACCCCCCTCCCATACATACACACACACAGCCGCACATACACAAATAGGGAATAACAAAAATAAATCATATTTAAATGCAAGAACAGAAAACAGAACAGAAGAACAACAGATTTGAACATAAATCATAACAACAAATCAACAACAAATCAGTTTAGAAAACAAAACAACAAAAAGAAAAAAAAACAACAAAACAAATCATAGAATAAATATGTACGTACAACCAGAGAAATGCACAGAAGCAGAAAAGGCAAAATAAAGCACAAAAGAAAAAAACCATCGAATCATAAGCCAGTCAGCAAAGAATGGAATTTGAGCAACAGTGGTGAAGAATAACGAGAAGTTTGCCACAGTATCCATTCAATTTCATCCATCCATCTATCCATTCTGTTCATCTATATTCATTCAATATTTCCATTTACCAATGCAACTGGCATTCATCAGCATTCAGTATTGGCATTGCATTGCCATTGCCACTGCCACTGCCACTGCCACTGCCATGGCCATAGCTACTGCCACTGAAACACTAATAACCCAGACGTGCTTCAAATGCTGGACAGCTTCCGTTTTTGAAGTTGTATTTTGTTGTATTGTGTTCTGTTGTGTTAGATTCGTATTCTCTATTCGTTACGTGATGTAGTGCAACAATTTGTTCACATGTTGTTTTTGCTATTGTTGCTGCTACTGTTAAAAAAATTCATTGTAAATCGCTTTTAATAGACGAAGTAAGAAACGATAAAAATCAGTGATTGACTGACTGACTGACTGACTTAATGAATGAAGGCACGAATGAAGAAATGAATGATTGAACTAATGTTGCTTTTTTTGTTAATCGGTATCCAATTTGCTTAATACTTTAATTGTAATGCACTTTCTTAGTTTTAAGTCTGCAATTTGTTTTTCAACAAAATCGGGAGAAAATAAATTTAATTTCAGCAATTAATTCATGTAATGAATACAGTCGTTTTGATCAAATAAATGTTTGTTTATTGCAATTAAAAATGAAATTGATATCCTTAGGGTCGTTTGATCGATACTTTTTTCAAATATTTTGAATAGCTTAAGTTCCAAACCGATCCATTCTAAACATAAAGGAGAAAGAGAAACCATAAAGAGAAAAAATTCTAGGGGAAGTATACCTAAAAGTGGACTAGAGCAATGGGATATTGTAAATTAGAACAGAAAATTGAGTAGAGCAGAATCAAACCGAGAAGAGCAAATGGTTTACTCATAAATAGACTTTTTGCGCATGGTAAAATATAGCACTGGACTAAAAAATTAAAAATGGAAGAACAGAAGAGAATAGAAGAGAAATATGCCCAAAAATGGATACTCTATGTGGCAGTCAGGCACCTCCAAGTACAAAAATCCATCATGACCAATGAAAGAGTAGCATTTGATTCGCTTTATTTTCTCTCTATTCGAACTGGCTGCTGCATGATGATTATAACTTAGCACTTATCAAAACTGCATCTTTCTTATGTACAACAAGCACCAACCTATCCGTACTAAGCGGGATAACTGGGCGACTGTCTAGGGCAAACTTAAAACCTTAGGAATGACTTTGCAAGGGAAACTCCAGCTAATCGAAATGCTGTGCGTTCACTATTATCTTAGCGACTGAGATTATAACAAAAACGATCTCAAAAGCTACAATTGCAGCAGAAACACTGCGTCGTACATACTGTTCCATAGTAGAGGCCTAAATAAAACGCCATGAGGGAATGCTTTCTTAATATCAAGTGAGACCAAGAATACTACGGAAAAACTATTATCTTTGGACCTCTATTGAGCCTCTTGGGACGTCCTGTACCTTCTTTATTTTTTCTACAGTTAAGTGGCCCTTTCGAAATTTATATTACAGGCTCGAGAATGCTTTTTCTGCTTGGGTAAGCCATCTATCCTACCTTATCCAATATTTTACCCATAAGTAGTTTCCCAGGTTTTGTTTCTCCTGTGTGGAAAAACATCTTTAAGGGGATATTTCTGATACATTGGCATCTCAACTGGATACCATCTAACTTAAGCGTTTTTAAGCCACTGATTTTTACGCATGTCGCAAAAAATTCTTAACGTTTAGAATGAAATGCAGATTAATAAGATATCCCTTTAACCAGCATATTTCTTATTCTGAGCTCCACGCCCTTTTTAATATTTCGGGAAATTTCTTAGCTCTTCTAAAGGATAAGATATGGCGAGATCATTAAAATAGAGCAGGGCCGTCTAATTTTTTTTAATTTTTGCCACTTTTACCACAAACATTTTGTTTAATTTTTTGCTCAAATGGCTGTCGAAGAAACTAAATGATGCACGCTTCAATTAAATGTTTAGTGTTGACTGAATAGTGCTGCTTTTCATTTACCAGGCGAGGAATTTAAAGAACCAGACTTATTGACCGGACTCTTTCCTTCTTTGATGGTAATCTATATAAACAAACAGTATGAAGTGATGAACAATACTTGGCAGCACTTATAATCTCCGCTTATGTTTAATAAATCAACTTGAACAGCCTAATAATTTCCATCCTTAGTAGCCAAATAACCTTTCTGAACTTTAATCTTCAATGTGTGTTCAATTGTTGCACTTGCTGTTTTTTTTTTTCTAAATCCTTTTGATAAACATTTACAATTGAAAATAAAAAAAAGAAGTGATCCAATTATTTTGAGGGTCAATGCAAAAAAAAAACAGAAAAAATCAGAAAAAATCAGAAAAAATCAGAAAAAATTATAAAAAAAAAAGTATTTAAACATTAACAAATTTAATACTTTTGTAACATTATAATGAAAAGAAAAAAAGTTTTTTTTTTTTCAAATAAAAAAAGAACAAGAAAAAAAATTGAATAATTTGCCAAGTAATGCATGCAGCCCAACCATAGTTTTTGATCTCCTTTTCTTTTATTTATTTCACACAACAATAAATATTTGCAATTCGAAACAATTGAATACAATTGGCTTTTAAAGACAATACAAACAAGCCCATTATTTTCAAGGTCATTAACAAAGTCATAAATACAGTTTCTTTTCACTAATTTGCTGATACATTTTCAATATTTTTCTCATTTTGTTTGTGTTGTTTATTATGGAGACAATTGCTGTGCACCGTTTCAATTAACAGTGCGCCAAGCATGCACGCAATTGTTCATTAATTTCTATTATTCCGTGGATTTCTGTTTTTTTTTCTTTGAAGTTTATTTTAAATATTTGCCAAGCGTGGCAAATTTATTGACAAATATTTTTATTATCTGCTTAACTGTTATTGGTTTTTTAATTTTGGGAAAAAAATTTGGTTTCAAAAATGACAAGCAAATGAAGCAAATAGACACCCTACCATCTATCATTACCAGGAGAGTGTTGTCTTTCAGATAAAATAAAATTATAAATTTGCATACGTGGATCTAATTACGGTTAACACCAAGGTGTCTCAGACGATCTTAATTAAAAGCAAAAAAAAAAAACTTAAAAACTTAATTGATGATTATAACCCTTTAGTCAGTTTTACATCCCAGCTTTTCTTATCACCCACATTGTTAATTTTATCTAGGAGTGGCGAGACTTATTTGTCAATTCCAAGATTTGAGCAGTTTTTCAAGCGTGTTCAAAGGATTCTACTTGTCAGAAGCTTGCTGATAGGAAGTCACTGAAATATTTCGTTTTATTTTAAATTTCTAAGCTGGGATTTGAACTACAAACTCTCATCTAATAAGTCCACAATTTCTGTGAAATATTCATCATCCAATAATCAATAATTTAATGAGAAATGGATCTGCAAAAGATTGATATCGTGTGCCCTAATAGATTGTGGCTGGAACACCACCAGAAGCCCTGATGCGTTACTTTACACCAAGTATAGGGTGCACATTATTCAGATCGTAATAATTATAATAAAACTTGTAAATGTATTCTAATAAATTCATAAATAAATAAATAAGATTGATATCTCATTGAACATTAAAAGGTATTAAAAAAAAAAATTTCTATGCAAACGCTTAAGACCGTCAACACAGCATTGGTCTGCTGTGGTGAGTGGTGTACAATCAACAGTTACAAATCGCTAATTAAGTCGTGATAATATCAATACAATGTACACACATATACATACGAAATAATTCCAATATTTCAACAATTAAACAATAAACAATAACATTGAAAAGGGTCGATTACAATGAGCAACAAGCCACTTTACCAAACACATACCAATGATCAATGAAAACAATAACAAAACAAAACAACAAACACAATAACAGTGGCCAACTGCAATACAAAACCAGGGGAATTAATAACCAAAAAAAAAAAAAAAACTTAAACTGAAAATATAAACGTTGTGTTCATAAATCAGTTTAAAAACTTTTTAAAAAAAAAGAAAATAAAATTAAAATAATTTGTTGTTGTTGTATTTACCAAAAGAATATAAATTTAGTCAATAAGTTAATGAATTAGTGAGTGAGTAAGTCAACCATTATAGCCATTATGTTAAACACATGCTCATACAATACAATTTACAAGCCATTATTTATTTAAACATCGCCACATACTTAGTTAGTTAGTTAGTAAATTAAGTGCTAATCATGGGGCGTTAAAATTTTTTTTATGAATTTTAAAAGTTTTTTTTTATTTCAAGCATTATGTGTTGATTGGTGTAAATTTGTCAACAATTAGCCAAAAAAAAATTGAATATCATCAGTACTTCAATAAAAAGTTTAAAAGAAAAAAGTTATTGGCACGTGCTTAAATTATAAGATGGAGTAAGAGGATTAAATTTTTTTAATACAATTGGACTTGTGCCCTTTATTCGTTAAATCGAAGCCATTTTGACTATAATTTCATTACAATATTTAAACAGAAAGCCTCATAATGTATTAATTGCAGCTTTTTCGGTATTTCTATTGCAGTGATTTTACTGTCTCCTAGTTCTTCGTCAATAGGACTGTCAACAAGTCCTGTTAACATGTGCCTGTGCTAGTATGCATCTCTTATAACCCTGTGCTGCATAGTTGCCGAGTTCTCTTCCTCACACTACAGTACGAACATACGAGAATTCGATAAACCCATCCTGTACAGATATAAGTCGCTGTAGTCTGGTAGACAGTGTGTTGGCTTATTAGTCCTGGGCCCGCGGTTCGAATCCCAGATCGCTCTTCAAATCAAAAAAATATTTCTTCTGCAATTTTATCTCAGCAGACTGCTGGTAAAAATTCTGAGAGTGAAACACAATTGTCATGAAAAGCATTTCAAAAAATCTGTCGTCGTCCGGTGTCGACTTCAAACTGTAGGCCCCGTCACTCTTGTATAAAATTAACACACACAACATAAGTGGTGGGAGAAGCTAGTTCATAGCAAACAGTAGCGTTGAGCAAGCGTGCTTTAAATTCTTTAGAAGGGACTTTATTTTAATACGGTGAACGTTCAAAATTTTTGAAGCCTTTAGAGCCATATTTGATTAGAATTCTTAACAAAAGAATTTTCAAAAGATTGACCACGTTTGCATGAACATGAAATTGTTCTTTTCTATCTGATAATAGAGTAACCTTTATGACCATACACTACCATGTTAGTTCGCTGCTTAAATTTCACATCTCTATTCGATTTACAATCCTAATACCATCACTAGAATATTTAAGTCTCCCGAGATTTAATGCACTATCGATATCAATCCAAACATTTTACAAGACCGATATCTAAGTGAAGTTTAAACACATAATTGCGGATACAAATGAAGATGATAAGAAAAAAAAAATAAAACGTTTACATGAGATCTGGTAACTTTAAACCATTTGACCTAATTAACATGGCTTAAACAAATAACCTACAGTTTAAACAAACAAACAAACAAACGAAAAAAATTACTTTTCAAACACAATAAATAAGCCAGACTTGAAGTAAAGCATTCGTTTCATAAATTCCTAAGCTTTCAAGCTAAAAATAGAAAAGCAAATGCCGAAATAAAAAAGTCAAAAAAAAAAAAGCAAAACAGAGAGAAGAAAAGAAAGAAAATCATCAATCTTTATTTTGCTGTTGTATGTATGTATGTACGCGTTTAGACCGTTTATATTGTTTATCTGTCAATTTGATCAAGTGACAGTTTTCAAATTTGTCGCCATATTTACAAGCGGTATTTGTTGTTGCTATTGTTGGAATTTTTTGTTTTTTTTTTTGTTTTTGGTTTGAATTGCCTCTGCAAAAACATTCGTTCACATACAATTGTTACTTGTCTCATATCGAATCAAATCAAATTATGTACCGTTTCGATTAGATTCTTTGTTATTGAAGTTGTTTGCCTGTCTGTCTGTCTGTTTGTCTGCTTGCCTGCCTGTCTGTCGTTCAATTGCTACGTTACGCTATAAATTGGCCAAGTATTTTACATACTTGGCTGATTGCCACATCTAACACAATGACATGGCTAACAACATAACCAATATTATAATTATTGGGTGTGATGTTTATTGTGCCAGCAATAGCCACTCACACGATTATCATAAGCCAGAGTCAGTGCTAGAGCCTGAGAATGCTTTGTTCCCTGAAACAATAAATTTGAAGCAAAAATTCGATTTTTTTCTATTTTTTTTTTTGTCTTGAGGGGAAAATACGATTTCTAACCCTGAAATTATGAATATGAATTGATATCGAGATTTTTTCTAAATTTAATTGTTTTCATTAATTTCATATAAAATGTTGCAATTTAATTTCTGTCATTATCATCATTGTCATTCATTTATCATTATCGAAGTGTTTTTGCAATGTAAATGTGATGGATACACTCCACGTTGCCACATTGCCACATTGTACGTTTATGTATCGTATCAGTTCCATCAATATCAGACAATTCTAACTCGAATCAGATTTGTTGCGTTAATTAAGATTGTTGCACAGGTTCTCAGGGCCAAATAATATTTTAATTGGCTATTGTTGTGGTCTTAAATAAATTTTTTATTGAAAATGTTGATGGCTTTGGCCCCATTACAGCCAAACATTTGAAATACTTTCCATTATCAAAATTTCCTTGATTTCAAATTAATTAAGGACAACAGATCAATGTATACTTACTTTGTCTGTTAATTGGTCTGGATTACAACCTAGCTTCTCATACCACCCATATTGTCTGTTACACTTTATCCATCAGTGACAGGACCTACACTTTATGGTAGTGTCAACTTCGAAAGAGTAACTTTTGAGAAGCTTTTGATGGCAATTTTATTTTACTCTCAGAGTTTTTGCCAGAACTTTGCTGAAAGAAAATAGCCGGAAAAATATTTTTTTCATTTTTCGTTTTATTCGAGTTGTCTAATCTGGTTTTTTACCTCAACACAGTACTTACTAGACCCACATCTGTCCGAATTTTGGCATGAGAAACGCCTATAGCTTTTAGCTTAAACCTGATA